>JACEVL010000324.1:862500-864289 GCA_020284085.1 Aporrectodea caliginosa | reverse complement strand
TCCAGTTTCTCTGCTTCAAAACCAGCCTTTAACAAGCGCTGTTTTAATCTTTCAGAAGACATCTTCTTCAGTTCTGATTGTTTCTTGACACTTAGTTTCTCCATCTTACTTCTTTACTTCAGTGCTGTCCTTTCTGGAAAACACGAGTTTTCTTTTGTGTTTGAAGTATTGGGGATTGTTCTTTGTTTGATAACAACCAACTTTTATACCTTTGTCGTTGAGGCTTTCGTTGTCGTAGATTTACCAATGATTCAAGTGCGTATTCACCAGTCGACGTTGTTTCGAATCCCAGACGTTGTTTCGAATCCCAGACGTTGTTTCGAATCCCACCGCTGTCACCAAATATGTCACCAACTCTTTTCTTTCTTAGTTGTGACCTACCTCAAGAACTTTCCTTATCTCTACATATAAATTGCTCAACGTCTTCTAACTGTTTAAGAATTAAATTGACACAGTTCTTTGAATGTTTCTTTCTTTCTTCAAACACAGTTTAATAACAACAACTCAACTCTTGCATTAAAACAACTGTACTACACTGTATAGTTCAAATTTACTGTCATCAGCAGTTTCTAAGTTTGGCGCGCTAACTGCACGTGTAAAAGAATCTACCGTCAGCCAATGTTTAGGCTACTTTAGGCCAAGCGCCCACGAGCCGACAGCGCAACTAAGGCCTAAGACTAAAACCGCTTAACAATCGATACACATTATATATATATCAACCTAAAGAACACCTGTGCTCATTATATATGCAAAACATTAGTTCACAGAAACCTCCATGTTTGAATGTAGCAAGATACTTAATATACATTTCAGCACCATTGCACACAAGACCAACTTGCCTTGACCCTTTAACGACGAGCTGCACTGGTTTCTCATACATTTTATTACATAGGTAGCACAGCACACTGATTGCAACATTTGCATCGACATTGACAAACAGAGAAAGTTGGCCTATTGCTACAAAATTTCACACATTAGCTCTTCCCAGTTCTTGCAGGTGTGATCCTATAGCTGTTTACAAGTAACTGAAATCAAAAGTGGTTGTCTTAAATCCTTAAAAATGTTAGCAGCTTCCACCATATATGACAGGCATCTCAAATCAAGGCCGTAAAAGGCAGTAGTAGTTTCAGTTTAACAACACTGAGTGATAACAAAGATCATTAGCGTCGCCCTCCTCCTTCATCCAGGCTTGGGACTGGCACTGTCAGAGTACGAGCTGTGGCAGAGTTGTAAAAGGCAGATTGTAAACCTTAGATTATCAAGGAATTTGGCAGATATGACGACCGTCCAGTCCTTCGTGTCGAGTGCATATCTCGGCTCGTGTTCTGTGGACGCAGCTACGTCCAGATCAACCAAGTAGTGACATTTCGTGATGTTTATCTGAAACAGAAATGCTGTAATGTAATGCATGGCATATTTAAATACTGTAATTACAAATTCATAGAGCACCAGTTCAAGAAAACGCATTCATTCATATAGAACATTTGTACAGTGCCCCTTAAAGAAAACTACTCAGAGGTGCTCCCGACTCCAGCATGGCCAAACAAGAACAGTTTCAAGGTGAGAAAAGAACATAGGAGAGAAGGCCCTAGGAACCAGGCAAAGCTCCAGACGGAGGCCATTCCAGGTCGAGTATCTACAAATCTGTGCAGTGTGCAACCGATATGATGGTAGATATCATTAGGGACAGAAATTTCATCAGTAAGTGAAACAATGCACAGAAATTGGAAGAATCATCAATGCCGGGCCCACACCCAGCCAATGGATTCCCGTTCATAGTGAGCACCAC
>JACEVL010000324.1:712500-857500 GCA_020284085.1 Aporrectodea caliginosa | reverse complement strand
GCACTCCATGTTGATGATCACTGACATGGCCAAAACCCCATCATCATCATCATCATCATCATCATCATCATCATCATCATCATCATCATCATCATCATCATCATCATCATCATCATCATCATCATTCTCATCAACGCTGTCATAATAAACCACTGCATTGCCTCAACTAAATAACAAGTACGTTTAATTTACAGGTTTAATAGTGTAGCGGCTAGCGTGCTGGACTGTCAATCAAGAGGTATGGGGTTCAAAGTTCCTACAGGTTATTTATTGAATTTCATTCAAGATTTCTGCTCCACCCCTACCCAACTCAGCTATGAGTACACTGACCATACACTATCGGTGGTAAGCTGAGATGGTGAGTGAAAGCAGTGGCCACCAGACCTAATGCCAAGGCTAAGAAAATGACGTTGCTAACACTTCATATCCATGGCTGCCTCAGGGCTAGCTTAAGGGACTGCTCTTCTTCTCTTCTTCTTAATTAAGAGCACCATGAACTTAAAATCAGCTGAAGCACAAACCTTTCTTTTGCTGCTTAAGCAAGTAATCCAGGATCATCTAAAACACAGATATATTACAAAATAGATACACAACAGGGTGTAGATAATTGCATCTGACACCTGCCTCTCAGCTTTAAGCGCCCGCTAGCTACATTGGGGCAAACACATACAATGGTTACCTCCTGTTCCAATAGTGTCACTAAAAGTGCAAATATAAAACAATGGTTTCTGTGTGACCAATAGTGCTGTTGACAGTGCAAAATAAAAAATTTACTTCAGGACCTATAGTCCTATACAGTACTGTTGATAGCACTTGTTACTGTTGACAGTACACAATACCAGATTTTTATACTAGAAGTACGGTATATTCCAAAACAGAAAGAAGGAAAGTACGATTGTGGGAGCCCCAGTACTTCTAAGAGATTATGAACTGTCTGGATATATTACAATACAAACGTAAATACTTATTAATTTGTTTTTATAGTTATTAATTACTGTTGAACTTACAGCAAATGGAAGCGAAATGAGAGCCAACGGAAATGCGAAGTTGAAGTTAAGGAAACTGTTCATAAAGTAGTATGTCCAGGGTTCGACCCCTACACGGATAGAAACACCAATGCATGTGGTAACAGTAATCCAAAGTCCATTCAATCTATAGAAATAAACCCAAATAACTGATAATTCGATCAGAATATTATTTCACCCAACCCAATTGATCATTGTTCACTTGATCATAATTATCACTTAAATTTAGAAGCAAACTGATCAGAAGATCATTCAATCAAATATCACTCATTCAAACAGATTGATCAGAAGATCATTCAATCAAATATTGCTTTACTGAAGCTTACCAACCAAACAATCACCCAATTCACTCAGCTTCACTGATAAAACAATCATTCAATCAGCATAACACTTTACCATACCTTATATTACTTCTTGATAGATATTTGGTCTTGTGTCAATGACGTAGACTTGATATGCTCTGGCAGCTTCATCACCTTGTGAGAGTATTGGTTTGGAACATAAGTGTTTGTAGCAGATGATGGTCATTTATGTAACTAGTGATTTGATTTGAAACTGACTGATCAAACAAATCCTTGGATCAACCTATCATAACACCTTACTAGCAGTTAGTTCATTTGTAGATTCAATCAATCAATCAATCAATCAATCAATCAATCAATCAATCAATCAATCAATCAATCAATCAATCAATCAATCAAAGAATAACAAAGATTGATTGACTACAACTAACACAACGTCCACACAATGCCAGACCCACAGGAAAAGACATCAATAATTTTCACATTCTTGGTAACAGTCAGAAATTTCTATAAAGCCTTTTCGAAGGAGCTCAGAAGCTTCCCTTTTAAGGTTTAGTACTAAGATGCACACACGAGTAAACTTACCATAAATATTTGGTCCGTGATCACTGAATACGTTGTAAAGGATTATGTTGAGAGGTGCAATGACTAGACCTCCGTAGTAATACGAATCAATCTGAACCAATGGCACCTGTAACATAATCATAGAGATTACAATACAAAGATTAAAATTGCAACACAAACAACAAAAGTATTGCAGTGTTAATCAAAACAAGCTGCAACTATGCAAATCTAAAATGAAAATTCCAATAGCACCATTATCACTTTTCATTACAACAACATGTACAGGTACACAAAGATTTCAATTTTTGCTCTGATGTCACTCAATAATAATGCGGTAGCATGGTTGAGGCCGAAGAAAGGAGTGCTGTACACGAGTTAAAAAAAATAAATGACATCCTCTATGGAACACTCTGCCACCAGACATACAATAGCATTTTTAACAGTTCAGAAAACGTTGTCTGCTCGACTTAAGACACATTTGTTTGGTGACTTCTAGGTAGCTGTACTGGAGCGCCTCTGTGAGTTACTCAAAGGGTGCTATACAATTGCTCTGATACATAAAAACATATATATGATAATTAAAGAAGATCAATCTTGAGATGTGATTTGAATGTCTTTTGAAGCACTTGAGCAACCAGCCATTGATGCCATGGCCATCATAATAATGGTGCTATAAAAGTCAAGATTAGATTAGATTAGCTATAGAAAGATTAGATTAGATTATCAGCATCTGAAACATACCAAGAATACCACAAGGGAAACCAATGACCACTTAACAAATGACCAGAACTCTCTTCTCCTCAAAATGACGTCGATAGCAATAGGAATTCTGCACAGACAACACAAACAACAGTAAAACAGCTTCAACTACAGCAAAAAGGAATCAGTGAAAGCCGTCTAAACTAACCTGAGAACGCTATAGTGCTATGGCATCAATCTGTAATTGTTCCTACTGTAAAATGAATATATGCTTATTGAAATCAAGGGCGAGTTTGGTCAAAATGCATGACAGGACCTCTAATTGTGGCACCAACTATTTATCAGCGCTTTTGATAGATACTCAAAGGCACTATACTGTCTCGATATATACAAATAGGGTGACATGCAACTAGCATCGTGACCCTCTGGTTACTTCTCTGCCTCCGTAACTTCAAATATTCAATAGGAAAACTGTCTGGGAATAATAACTGGTATGAGCAATGATTTGACAGTGATATGTGTACTTCTAATGTAAAATTATGAAGAATCATTCCAACCCAAATACAAAATAAAACCATTACTAACAGATGCCACTAAAAATAATGTAAGGATAAATATTCAGACAGCAAATGCTAATTATTTATTGCTTAACTAGTGTTAACGCTAGGCATTGTTAATGCTACTAATTGTTATGGAATTACCAAGACCCACCCAAGCACGGCTGCAAACGGCCAACCCACGATGGCACCAGCTGCTGTAGCTAAAATGGCCACTGGCCAGTTGCCTAGAAACCATCCTGCCATAGCAACCATTGTGGTGTACATCGCAAAGGAGCTCGGCAGGAAAGCAGTTGACGAGATGAACATGGCCGAACTCAGAACCATCAGGAAAAGAAATATTCGACCCGAGTTACCGCCGAACTGTCGGCAGATCGCCCTAAAATGACACATTCGAAAACCATAAAAGAACACCTGACAACGTAAATCAAACACAACCATTGTTATCTATGACACAGCAAATATCCTAGAAACCAATTGTTTGGTACCACCAGATAGTGAGGGCTGTTAGCAAGATGAAGGGGACCGACTGGACAAAAGCACCAAACTTTCTGTGTACTTAGGTTTGGTCATATGGTAATGATTTAGGGTAGGAGACACGCGATCCGACCACGGGGTCACCCCTCAAAAATGCATTTTAACCAAGATGGCGGCCAATAATGGCGCCAACACAGAAAACAGTATATATCAGGTCAGAGGTAAGCTACAAAAACAATCGAAGTATCAAATTTAACATTATCAAGGTCAAGGAATCGATTTATCGTAGTGGCAATAGTGTCCGAATGTTACTATCCAAGATGGCGGTCAATATGGCTGCCAAAACACAAAAATATGTATATATCAGGTCAGAGGTAAGCTACAATTACAAATGAAGTGTCGAATATAATATTTTCAAGGTCAAGGAATCGATTTATCGTAGTGGAAATAGTGTCCGAATGTTACTATCCAAGATGGCGGTCAATATGGCCGCCAAAACACAAAAATATGTATATATCAGGTCAGAGGTAAGCTACAATTACAAATGAAGTGTCGAATATAATATTTTCAAGGTCAAGGAATCGATTTATCGTAGTGGCAATAGTGTCCGAATGTTACTATCAAGATGGCGGTCAATATGGCCGCCAAAACACAAAAATATGTATATATATATCAGGTCAGAGGTAAGCTACAATTACAAAAGAAGTGTCGAATATAATATTTTCAAGGTCAAGGAATCGATTTATCGTAGTGGCAATAGTGTCCGAATGTTACTATCCAAGATGGCGGCCAATATGGCCGCCAAAACACAAAAAATATGTATATATCAGGTCAGAGGTAAGCTACAATTACAAATGAAGTGTCGAATATAATATTTTCAAGGTCAAGGAATCGCTTTATCGTAGTGGCAATAGTGTCCGAATGTTACTATCCAAGATGGCGTTCAATATAGAGATCACGAGGGCTGAGCTACGAATGTTCAATTTAATCGCGCCAAAACCGTGCGTGCTTGATCCTTTACCCAGTCTTGAAGCTGGATGGACTGGATTCAAGTGATTAAGCAAATTACCGCCTGATTGCAAATGTGACATTTCCTTCTAAGGTTCTGGAATGGATTGTTGATATTGTTTATCGAGATATAAATGGTCTGCTTTCCTCCCAGCAGTCTGGCTTTAGGAAGAATCACTGTATGGAGACTCTCCAAAACGCCTCAGGACTGTCTGGCCTCTATGGTGCCATAGATGTCGGACATCTCTCTCTCTCTCTCTCTCTCTCTCTCTCTCTCTCTCTCTCTCTCTCTCTCTCTCTTTTTTTCTGCTTTTTTTGGGCTGACAGACAAACCGTTAAAGTGGCTTCGATTCTTTCTGTCAGAGCGCACTAATCGTGTAGTCTTTGGCTCCTGTAGGTCCAGCTGGGTTCTAGCCCCTTTTTGTGTCCCATGCATAGGCTTTAGTGCTGGACCCAATGCTTTATATTATCTAATTGTCTAGTATTGGGGTCTTGCTGGCGTCATGTGGGCTTCTGCACCAGCTAGGCTATATGCTGACGATATGCAGACCTACACCCATTGCCACCCCAATTGCGGGGTGGATTGCCGTTCAGCAGATGTGCCAAGCTATGGATGCCTTTTCACTTGGTTAGCATCCAATCGCCTGCTTCTAAACGCTTTTAAGAATCAATTCATTTGTTTGGGTTGTGGTAGACAGCTTGCGAGCATTGACCGATGCCTGTTTTCGGAAAAGTTCCCGCATGTCACCTTATTGGATTCGGTCCGGGACTTGAGGTAACTTTGGATCAAGAACTTTGTTTTTCTCAGCACATAAATGAGCTTGCCCTTAGCTGCTATTATCAGCTACGTCAATTGAAGGTGTTGCCACAGAGCCACTTGGACTAATTGGGCGACCGGTTTTTCGTTCAGCTGCTCGTCTTAGAGGGGCTTTCCCAAATATGCTCCTGTTTCTGTATTATATGTGGGATGTATTTCACTGGCTCAGTGGCTCTCTGTCCCACAACGCATCTCTAATGGTTGAACCTTCCATCTAGAATGGTCTCCCATTAGAGATTCGTCTACTGCCTAGTGGTAGTGCCCACTGCCCCTGCATGTAATAAGTTACTAAAGTCTAATTAATTATTAGTGCCAAAGCTGGGCTGGGAGCGCTTCTGAGTAGGTCTCCTGAAGGGGCGTAATATCAAATTCCTTGAATAAATGAATGGATAGGTAAGCCACAGTAACAAATGAAGTGGCAATAGTGCGGGAATGCTACAATCCAAGAAATCATAAAGAGATCTTCAAAGTCAAAACCTTATAGGATCTGCTTCTGCTGTTATGAGCGCTACAAATAGAATCAAACAGCTCAGAGTCAGTCCGCTTAGAGTTTTCGTCAGTGTTCAGAAGATGATGATCCAGAAGAGCGGTTCCAAAGGACCCCGATCCAGGTTTTATGAGCTGAGATATACCTATTTTTGTGTGCTGGCGGCCATATTGGACGCCATCTTGGATAGTAACATTCGGACACTATTGCCACTACGATAAATCGATTCCTTGACCTTGAAAATATTATATTCGACACTTCATTTGTAATTGTAGCTTACCTCTGACCTGATATATATATATATATACATATTTTTGTGTTTTGGCGGCCATATTGACCGCCATCTTGGATAGTAACATTCGGACACTATTGCCACTACGATAAATCGATTCCTTGACCTTGAAAATATTATATTCGACACTTCATTTGTAATTGTAGCTTACCTCTGACCTGATATATATACATATTTTTGTGTTTTGGCGGCCATATTGACCGCCATCTTGGATAGTAACATTCGGACACTATTGCCACTACGATAAATCGATTCCTTGACCTTGAAAATATTATATTCGACACTTCATTTGTAATTGTAGCTTACCTCTGACCTGATATATACATATTTTTGTGTTTTGGCGGCCATATTGACCGCCATCTTGGATAGTAACATTCGGACACTATTTCCACTACGATAAATCGATTCCTTGACCTTGATAATGTTAAATTTGATACTTCGATTGTTTTGTAGCTTACCTATGACCTGATATATACTGTTTTCTGTGTTGGCGCCATTATTGGCCGCCATCTTGGTTAAAATGCATTTTTGAGGGGTGACCCCGTGGTCGGATCGCATGTCTCCTACCCTAAATCATTACCATATGACCAAACCTAAGTACACAAAAAGTTTGGTGCTTTTGTCCAGTCGGTCCCCATCCGCTTAAATTTTCGGTCTAACAGCCCTCACTAAGATTGATGCCTCCTCGATAGATGGCAGTACCACAAAAAATTTGTAAACAAGTAGCAATAATCGTCTGCAACTACCGTGATAGAGAGCAACCAGCCGCAACATGGCTATCAATCCAAAGATGACGCAGAAGATGACAGCAATGAAGTAAGATAGACATTTACAGTGCCTATTCATAATGTAAAGAGCAATATAATGGTCACTTAGAGTGAAAATATCAAGTGCGATGTAAACATCGGTTTAATACAATTTTTGAAAATATACATGCATTCATAATCAAGTATTTCTTTTTAAAAACGTTTGAAATGCTACCTGTAGAAATATGTCTCACATATTGTGCAAACGAAAGCCAGAATGCATCGCAAACTGTAAAACTGCAAAATCTGGAACAACAAAAACATTTGAAATATAATGCATTAATATAAATTATATTTACTATTCAACCAGAATTGTTTTCAGAATCTTATTTTCCAATTGATCCCACGTGCCGTGGATAAAACTGAATTTCGTAAGATTACCTAAACAGACTAACCAGTCCAGAGTTTGACCAGGTCAGAAGCTGCACATGTTCCACTTAAGGTTTTTTAATTGAATCGAATCAAGTACATGACCAAAATCTAGTCATCGATTACAGTATTCACAGACTGGAATGCATCAATATGCAAAATACAAATTGCTATAATCTTAATTAAAATGCAACGTCTGTAAATTGTTCTCTGTTGAGCATAAATGCAACAAATGATCCTCGAGGAGAAGAAGCTCTATCTAGTCATCCCCGTAGCCAGTAAACATGAGAATTCAATCAATGAGAAATACTGTGATGCACTGTCAACTAAGAGTGACATGGGGAGACAATCTGGTACCCATCATCTCACTGTCAACACACCAATGCTTGGTACATCATCATCAGGATCCATGGGCCGAAAGCCTGTAGGTGTCCAATGCAAATTTCGTCATCTGTTTCCATAATCCTCTGTCTTGCGCCAATACACTCAAACTGTGTAGGTCTTGTTTGCACCAATCCCTGATGTCATCAGTCCATTCCCTGTTAGGTCTTCCTCTTCGTCCACTTCCATCCATCATACCCATCATGACAGTTTTTATTTTTCTATTATTGTCCATTCTGCATATATGCCCAAACAGACCCAATTTCCTTCTCATTACTGACTGTATTAGATCTTCCTTTATGTGTAATCTTCTTCGGACCTCCTTATTTGTCACCTTCATTGTCCAATTCAGGTGCAATATTCTTCTATAGCAGTACATTTCAAAAGCCAGGATTTTATCATGATCAGTCTTTTTAATTGTCCAGGCCTCACACGCATAAAGAGCTGTACTAAACACGCATGTTTTCAAGACATTCAGCTTTGTCTTATAACTAATTTGCTTACTATTCCAGATGGAATTTAGTCCTGCCATAACTCCCTTTGCCTTTGCTATGCTTGGTATACTAAAATAGAAAAAACAGTTCCTCAGGTAGTTCCTAAGACAAGATCTGACTAGAAAAGTCATTAGATTAGAGTAGTTTCATCAGATTAGATTAGATTAGATTACCTTATTTGAACCAAAGTTCATGAAGAGCTTAATTGGCCAAGCATAGAGCCACAGATAGGCGTACGACCTGATGGCATACGCTGGCGAATACTCCCACGTCTGGAACCCGTAGCCATGTATCAGATAGTGCATCTGCAAAATTTCAGATAGCAATCCATTAAAACAATGCAGCATAAAATAAACAAACATTTATATAGCACCTGTTTCTACCCCTAATAGAATGAATTTAGATGCTATACAAATTTTCTGTGCGGTTCTGTCCTAAACACAGAAAATTTGTACTTGGAAGCAGTGAAGGGAAGAAACGTATAAGTTGGAGCAAATACAATACAATATATTGCTAAAATACAATACAATACAATACAAAGCACACAAAGAGATGGAGGGGAGGGGTGAGTCTGAAACAGTGAAGCTGAAGTTCCCTCCTCTCCTTCCTAAAGAATGAATACCCTCTCGTCCTTTTAAAATCCTAATAAACTGAAAGAAACCAAACTGAACTGCATATCAGGAGAGTACCATGAAGGCTAAACCTGACAACAATCTGTACAGCACCTAGTGAATTATTCTAGATGCGTTATAGAAGCTCTAAGATGAGGTTAAATTTACATTCATGAAGAGAAATGACATGCAGAGATACGAAAAATCTCGTACTGGTTCCCAGTAGTTGTACGTTTCGTCGCAGTCGGAAATGTTGCTCCATATCGCGGCACAAAGTCGAGCCGACAGCAGAACCTTGAACGCTGTGTAGCCAGTTGGAGTCCAAGGCCGGTAAAGCAGCTTCTCAACTTCGGCTTCATCTTGGCTTTAAAGAAAAATGACATTTGAAACCAGTAAAAAACATGCATCATTATTATTTCATTATACACCCAAATGATTACGATTGCAATTTTCAGGTTTACTTTGAAACAGCAAATACATGCAAGGTAGATAAGACCTCTAGTCTCCTTCAGGTCAGGTATTGCAAAAGAAGTAAAAAAATTAAGTATACACGATGATGGGTGTGGAATCAGAAACTTGCATGCAATTGTACTAGATTATCTGCACTCTGGAGCACAACACTACTTAGTCTTTGTCCACTTATGCAGATACAAAACACCGAAACATAACAATTGTTCCAATATTACTCTTGAAGGTATCTGCCTGAAGAGGTACATTTGAGCAGCTGATTCTCACACAATTCATCTTGCATAAAATAGACTCTCAATCAATCAATCAATCAATCAATCAATCAATCAAAACTCTTTTATTGAAGCCAAATCAAAACACATAACATTTCAACATAAAATATCAGGATTGGCCGCAAGAGGAGTCCCAAAAGGGATCAAGATCCCGCTAACTAGGGACACCTAGAACAACATTTCAGAAATATGAATTAGCTAAATCCTTGATAAACAGTGCAACATCAAGTTTCGTACAGCAATGCAAACAGTATAGTACATATTACACAGTAAATGATTAACTCCTCTTACACTTGACCCGGTGTCAAGTATAATGCACTTTATCCTTGTTTTATTTGCTTTATTCTGATCTATCTCCGCAATAGCTATTAAGAAATGAACACTGCTTTAGAATACGTTACAAGGTCCAGTCCACATCGTTTCTGCTACTCGGGGGTGTCAGATACGTAACGTAAACATAACACAAACAGCAATCATTAGTAAAAACAAGTAGAATACGAAATAGAGTTTAATAAAACGATAAATTAGCATTACTGGGGCTTTTGTCTTGCAATATGCTTATCTCTGTCGCGAGATTGGATCGTTCGGTGTTTCATGGGCGCCGCCATCTTTGCTGTCGTTTCACTTTAAGAGATGTGCGCCGACCAAAGCACAGATCAAACGCGATTATGATGGCCACGATCACATGCCATCGTAATCGTAATCATAAACTCGGAACTTCTACAGCGCCCACAAAAGCGAAGTCGCGGGAACCAGCTTATTCACAGGCGCTCCATCAAAACAAAATCGATAGGCAGGGGTCAAAATCCAGAGAGTCAGGCAGCCTGCAGGCAGACATGCAGGCGGCTAAGGTGGATGCATGTGTGTTTTTTGTTCAGACGGCGAGGTAGGCACCAGGCAGGGAGAAGTGTTGGATTCAGGATAGGATTTGTCAAAAAGCAGTGTTTTCAGTTTCGAGTGAAAGACCTGTGGAGAGATAGCGAGAGGTGTAGTTTTGGTCTATGATGATGATGCTTATGATGATGCTGATGATGCTGCTGCTGCTGCTGCTGCTGCTGCTGCTGATGATGATGATGATGATGATGATGATGATGATGATGATGATGATGATGATGATGATGACGATCATGATGATGATGATGATGATGATGATCACGATGATGATAATAGTAATAAAAATAATCTTCGTTTATTGTTCAAACTGACAAGTAGGCCTACGCAATATGATTACAATTCACAGTATGAACGGATGATCAGAAGTTATTACAGGAGTTGAATTTAACTGTATGGCAGCCATGCAAGGCGTCCATCACCTCTAACCACTCATTTTAGCAACGCCATCTAGCGAAAGACAGGCTGGGTGGACCTTTGCGGTGAAGACCGTGATTATCATAATGACGAAGCTGAGCGGAAATTCCATTCAGTGAGAGTGATCGAGTCAGAAACAGTGACGTAGGCTACATATACCCTAAAGGCCTATACACATTGAGATGGTTATCTTCTTCTTCCCTCTAGAAATCGCCCCCCCCCCCTATAGACCGTTCAACTGCAGCGCATGAGTTCTCGAGATTATCAGCTGTCGATCTGAATATTCTCGGTCAGACTCGGTAGGAAAATTGGAAGGTGACTAAGAAGTCTAGATTATTACCCGACCTCATAGCCAGAGGTTAGGAGAAATGGCTACCACAACAGCAACGTAACATGAAGCCCATATGACGATATTCCAACTGTCCCACATGGGCTGCACTGTAACCTTCACGTGTCCTACACATGGAATCATATGGGCCTCCATTTCTTCTTCTTATGGTTCTCTGCCTTCCTATATACAGGTTCGTGCGTCCAATTTTTCACGTTGCCCATCCTTTTCCTGAATTCCGCACTTTTTCTGTTCCTCAACCATTATTAGGGCCTACCAATCACCAACCACTGGCCACCAGGACACGGTCACCTTCCTCAGGTTCCTCTGTCCGTCACCCCTCGTATCGGGCTTCCCACTCGAAACTAAAGACTCGATCAATTCTTCAGGAACTCTTACCCCGAATCACCTGAAACTTCAATCATCAAATTCTTGACCTAAACGACACCCACTTTAACATCTAGGCCTACTCTGCCCCTCTGAACCTCTGGAAACCGGACTCGGACCTTCTTAGGGTCACTCTTTGGACAACCCCTCTGACTCGACGCAGCGCTCGTGAATAAGCTGGTGCTCTGCGCTTGGCTTTCGAGTGGCGCTTTAGAAACTTGTAGATTACGATAACGACTTCCTTTAGCTCGCTGTAACCCTCCTTCATCGTCCAGACCAATGACAACATTCTCGGTCTTCCTCTTGTCTTCTTCCACTCAAATCTTCTCTCAATTATAGTTAACAGTAAGTAAGAATGTTCTTTATTAAACGCAAGCAAACGCTCAGCGCTTTACAAACAAAGTCAGAAATAATTTAGGTATAAAGAAAACGATAATTAGAAGAAACTTAAGTCAACTAGAAAACAGATGTCTATAACTGTATGCCTACAACATCCTAGCCAAGAAGCCGCGTTCCTAGGGCTTCATTTAATCCCACCGTAATGGTAGACTCAAAATTTCTAAAGCGATACACTCAAGCTAATCGCAGGGCAACACTTATTCACCTCTTCAAAAAGTGACACCAAACACAGGAACATTATCATATACGGGCTTCTTTGTTATTCGTAAGTCCTTCATTTCACTTTGCTGTAGGTAGAGGGCATCCTATAGAGGACACAGCATCCTCTCGAGGTTAGCTCGAGAAACTCGTAATCTCAAGTATCTATAAGCGGTATACATAAAACTAGGCGCAGGGCACCAGCTTATTCACTAGCGCTGTGTCGTGCCAGAGGGCTATTTCAGAGCTACCGAATGGAGGTCAAAGTGAGAGGCCTACATAGGAACAGAGTTTTAGGCAAGTAGCCTAATACATGCATGTCGAATAAGTACAGGTGCGTAGGCTTAAAGCTCAAAGTAGTGAAAACCGATCCGCGGTGTGTTTCAGAAACGAATCGCCTTCGCAAAGCCAATTGGCAAACCCAACTATAATGCCTGCGTGTCTTGAATTAAATTTTCTAGCCAGAGGCCACCTGCCGTAGAGGTTGCTCTTGTTTTCTGTACCCCTACGCTCATTCTTTGCGGGCCAGGCTCGTTTGGAAGAAGCCCTGTGGCGCTGAAGGGTATACAGGCCTAAGACTCATAGAGGTCAATGCACAATACAATACACCTGTCTGGTGTTCTCTGGTTATGACCGAAGACCGGCTCAAACCGGCTGCCTCAAAAGGGGGCAACGATGTAGTCACAGGCTAAGTCTATTGGCGGCTGAACTTGCATAAACTCAATGTAGGCTACGGGTCACTGGTCTATTGAAACTGCCTCGCAGTTGTTGTTGCTGTTGTCCACGGTTGCTTATTCAGTAAAAGAACCAACCGCTGTTGTTTGTTTAGCCTGTCAAGTGCGTGTTCCGTTGAAACATATCAGTTTTCCAAGCAGTATAGTGGTGAGTTGATTAGTAGCCTACTACGAAATGGCGGCGTTATAATTTCGCTAGATTTGAGCTATTACGAACTTTAGGGAGGCGCCATAAAATATTATATAGATGTCGTATTGCAATTACATTTATTGTTCCTTAGTTATGATATTCATAGATGTTGTGTTACGATTGCATTTATTGATCTTTAGTTATGATATTCATGATTATATGGGACCCTATATAATTGGACGTATACGGTTCGAATTCGATTAATTGTTTTTGTGGTATCGATAAACACCTGGTGATCGATTAATTAAGTAATTAAGTCGGTATATTCTTTATTAACTAAATGCCAATTGCACTTTGTTGTACGGACATCTAATAAACAGAGTTTAAAAGTATATGACATCTAACAATAAATGTTTTTCGCGTCAGCACTGGGGGTGGGGGGGATTGCGCGATCATGGGCATGGGGGGACGGAGGGAGTAGTTTGGTTGATTAAACATGGACAGACATACACAGAGAGATAAGCAGACACTTGGTAATACATAACGAGACAAAGACACAAACACAGTGCAATGTAATGGAGTGTACAAGGTAAGGCCAGGTATAATGTCACAGGTAAGGTAAGCAAAAGTAAAATTTGATATCTATAGGCAAATTAAAAAGAGGAAAGGCAGCTATAGGTTTATAGTAGACAAACAATGGTAGTTAATTTAAGGTAATTAAGTACAGGTAACTTGGGTAAGATACGATATTATGGCACGGTTGGGAATTGGGCAGTATATATGGTGTAGTGTTGCCTGCGTAAGTAAGATATAGCCTACTGTAGGCCAGGGGCGTCCATCCTATGGGGGGGGGGGAAGCAGAAATCTTCATAGCCTTTTCTTGGGGGAGGGAAGAAATGTTGTTTATTACACTAAACTTCTCCTAAGTTTTTCCATCTTAGAAATTAATCGATTTGTTTTTTGATTTGATGCGGCTCAGCTGATACGTCAGTGCAGTCAGAAACTGAAACTGATCAGATAAGATGAACATTCATGGTAGTCTCTATAGTTGCAGAAGCACAACGATTTGAACGGTTCATGATGTTGATGCAAACTTTCCGGTTCATCGAACAAGACGATCACCCAGGCAACATGACAAGAAAACTGAGTAAAGGACAGTTGGTCTAAATGTGGTGCTCAGTAGCACAGACCATTATCGTTTTGGTCTTACACTTATACAACACTGGATACGGTTGCTTGTCAAATACAGGACACGATTTCCACGATTACATACTAGGCATTTTTGAATAAATGGATCATTGTACGATAAGGAAGTTGATTTGATAACAGGATAACGTACCGACAGACAATGTAGCTAACCTGTGTAACTTGTGCAACCTAACTTGAACTGATTCATCTAGAATAGATAATGCAGGCACGGGTAGTGACGATGACGACGAGCAAAATACACATCTGTTGACAGGACAGTGGATTTAGGCCTATAGCAGTTATGTGTGAATGTCAATTTTCAAGCTATCCCACGCTCGCCAGCTTGTACAAAATCCTTATCTCACTTGTGGTGACCAGCTGCTCATCTGAGTGAGTAATGAGTCGCATCCGCATTGTGAAAAATCGACTGAGATCAACCATGGGTTGCAGTTGCACCGTTGCACCTCTGACAGTATTAGCCTGTGAACACAGTATCCAGTGTTGTAGTGCACATCATACTCTACTCTATCACAAAAATTGGACGAAATTGTTGATCGCTTGGCTACGCACTTTGCTGCTCTGAAGAAGCACCTCTTGTAATTTTAGTACTGATGTTAGGACTGTCTGGCCGCAATGGCGGTATGCCTCTGTCTGTGAACAGGCCTTCATATTTCATAATGCATAACATCGCTTGATTAGTGAACTAAAAGTATAAAGAATCCAACAGTAAAATTTTCTTTCAAATTTCGATTATCGAGATTTTTTCTTTTGCCGTAGTCGTGGGGGGCAATCTGATGACAAGAGGGGGGAATGCTTCATAGGCGTAAGGGGGATGGACGCCCCTGCTGTAGGCCATGTCCTGTATGGTGCGTAGTACTTAGGTAAGGTAGTCTGGGTATACGGTAAGATAGCGTAAGACTGGGGTGGACAACATACAGCCCCTGGGGATCTTTGAACCGGCGTTTGACATGTATTTTATATCAGCATTGTATACCTAGCACTTGGGAATCTTTTGTTCATTAATTTTTACGTTTTTTTAAACTGAATAAACTTAGAACATAATTTTAATATTTTTTTATTGTAGAATAGGACTGTGAGTATTAGAATAATTAGATTTTCATCATAAAAATTATCTTCATTTACTTTAACAGTTATTCTGCAACATTTAGTTTGAATACAAATAATATTGTCCCATCTTCAGAAACGAATGAATCTGCAAAAATTAGCCCGCGATTGGCATACGGCTCTTGACATGTCCTTAAAATATTAAGGCTGCCCTCTGTAAAAAGTAGTCCATGCCTGGCGTAAGATGAGGTAAGGTACGTAGGCTAAAAAAAGGTAAATATATTAAGACGTAAGCGCAATAATGGGCATGTACCTTTGAAAGTCACCTATTCAGTGGAGCGAGCACTTGCTAAGCCATTGTTTGGCAACTTGAAGTGTTCGGCTGCGCTCAGAGTAAAAATGCCTGCATTCAAGTTCTTTTATGAGGCCCAATAAACATAGGCCTGTACACTCTGAAGACTTTAATTTCATCATGGAGTCAAGTCAGGCCTACGTAGGCCTATATGCAAAAGAGTCACTGCCACAGTGACAGAGTCACAGAGAGAGAGAGAGAGAGAGAGAGAGACAGACAGACAGACAGACAGACAGACAGACAGACAGACAGACAGACAGACAGACAGAGACAGACAGAGACAGACAGAGACAGAGATACAGAGATACAGAGACAGACAGATACAGAGACAGACAGATACAGAGACAGACAGAGACAGACAGAGACAGACAGAGACAGAGACAGACAGAGAGACAGAGACAGAGAGACAGAGAGAGAAAGAGACAAGGACAAAACAAAACACAGGACACAGTTTATGGGAGGAGCTAGAGCTACGACCTTTCGCCCTAGGACGAGCCAAGACGACAGGAAATTCGGCCTAATAAGTTGCGCATTATAAAGCCTGACGCACATTGAAAACAATTCCTCACATAGGTTCGTAAGGCGTCCGAGAGAGAGAGAGAGAAACAGCGAAACAGACTAAGAACCTCTCTCCGGCTGATCAACGGACGAAGGACGACTGAAGGACTAAGGAAAATTTCAGCTGAGGAAACTTCTTCGCAGGACAACTGAAAGAAAATGTCATCAGACGACGATAATAACGCAAAGGGAGGAAAGAAGTCTGGACGACAAAAGCTTCGAGACTGCTGCAACTTCTTCTATAACTCCGACAAAGGAGAGGTTCTTGGGAGGACAGGGAAAAGTTGGGGTAAGACGGTTGCCTCATCATCATCCTCGTCATCATCCTCATCATTTTTTAACCTGTTGTTATTATTATTTCTTATGCCCCAATGTAGGCTACATAATTACTACATATATTCCCTCAGGGAATCAAACACTGATTAAAAGATAGAGAAATATCTTGAATGGCCATTATTATTATTTTTATTATTATTAGGCCCCTATAATAATTATTATTATCATTAATATTATTATTATTATTGTTGTTGTTGTTGTTGTTGTTGTTTTCCCCCCGAGGTACCTCAGATCTCTCAGGAATTAAAAAATACCCGGATAATACAAAAACATTCTGGGAAAGCTATTATTATTTTTGTTGCTGTCATTATCATTGTCATCATCGCCATCATCATCGTCGTCGTCGTTGCCGTTTTCGTGGTTTTAATCGAGTGATACGAGATATTAGTATGATTAGGTCTCTTTTACCTGTCTTGATTCCACTGGCTAAATATCTGTTGATTTCCAGCAGACTTCACTACAGTAACTCACTTCTCATTGGTATCAAAAAGGTTACCTGCATTAACTACAAATGGCCCAAACGACCCTGTCATGACACATAACAAAGACTTCCAAATGTCAGCATGTATTACACCCATATTACATTACATATTGTTCAGTGTTCAATACTATATTACATGTTGTATTCATTACACTGGTTGCCTATTTAGAAAAGAATCTATTTTAAAATCTGTCTTACATTTCACGAAGTTATCATTATCACTTCCTGACGCCACCCATTTGGCGGCGATGGGTACGAATAAATGACCTCCATTGTCCTCGGTCATTTGTCAAGTCCATTGCTCCCTTAGTGTTAGTCCACGTGATGTTATGTCCTCATTTGTATTATCTTTCCAGCGTAGTCTTGGTCTGCCTTTGTTTCTTTTTCCTTCGAATTTTCTATGTAGTGCATTGTGTGGGATTCGGTCAACTGGTATTGTTTCTACGTGTCCAAACCATCGGAGCCTCTGTTGAACGACTTTGTCTAGTAGGGTTGTTTGGATACCTAATGCTTGTCTAATGTTATCGTTCCTTATTTTCTGCAGTCTTCAAATCCCTGCCATCTTCCGTGAGGAGCATGTAGTGCATTGTGTGGTTTCACGAAGTACTAAGACCCTAATAATCAACCGAACAAATCTCTGTTCCATACTAACCTCTGATACAAATAGCTATTTCACTCGATTACCAAATGCTTTAATTGACTCTCAGGATTTTTCTGTCTATTCTTTGGCGTCATTTATGTATAAACTTAAGATTTATCTCTTTAACCTTGTCAGTGGCGTCACTAGGGGGAGGTGAGAGGGGTGCGGACTGCACCGGGTGACAGCTTCAGAAGGGTGACACCAAAATGACCGTCTGAAATTTCTTTGCAGAGTTTCAACAGAAATTTATTATTTTTTAATTAACAATAACCCTAACCCTAACGGAGACGGTTCATGGTGGGGTGGGGTGACGCCATGAATTATCGCAATGGTTGACTCCAGCCCTATAGTGACGCCACTGCTACATGAATACCCATTGTAGTCTGGCTGCTGGTTTCTCCAATCTACTGGATTTCAACCTGGCTTATTTTCCACTGAATTATGATTTTGTATTGCAATTTTACTCCAAAGGACTCTAGAGGTCATTAGATTATATTCGTAATCGTAATATCCAACTTCTAAAGCTCCACTCGAAAGCCAAGCGCAGGGCACCAGCTTATTCACGAGCGCTATCAGAACGATATATAGCCTACATAACTGACTGATTTAATAACACAGAAATTTTGGTGGAATTAATCAAAAAGCGATTGAATTCATTCGTTTGTTCAACCATTCAGTCAGGCTCGATGGTGTAGTGGTTAGTGTGCTGGACTCAGTCGGGAGGTCGGTGGTTCAAATTCCCGCCAGAGCAGACATTTGGTTCGAGATTTCTGCTTCACCTGCTCCGCTAACCAACTGAGCTATAATGAGTACACTGACCGTACACTGTCGGTGGGAAGATGAGACGGTGATGTAGAAGACTGGCCACGCGCCCTCATATGCCGAGTCTAAGAAAATGAAGTCGCTACACTTCATACCCATTGCTGCCTCAAGGCTAGCTTAAGGGACTGCTCTTCTCTTCTTCAGTCATTTAATCATTCATCACACAGTAGACCTTAAACCTTAGTCCTTCCCGTCCAGGACTGCACATCGGGCAACGCAGTTTTTCCACTCTTCCCTGTCCTTCGCCACCTTAATAGCGTCCTCCACCGTCATCTCCAGGCATCTCAGGTCCTCTCAAACTCACACAATGGAGTACATAATTATTATAGTCTTTCAGTTAAGATGTAGGCTAGTTAAGATAAATGCTATTATTTATAATACACACAGGCGCAGTGTATGTGTGTATGGATAGCCCGTAGTATGGTTATTTTCCACAGCACGGCTAGTGCATTATATGTGTGCATAGTCAGATTTCTAGTATCGGTGAAATTTCAGCGAAGTATCCGTCATCTATTACTCACTTCATTTGTTATAAACAGGCCCATTCTCAGCGGGACTATAGTCCCTTCCGGGTGCCCATTGTTCTCAACCTGACAATAACATTATGTTGATTAAGACTATGAAGCATGTCTTATGTGTAGCCTAATATGGAAATGTGATATTCCATGCCATGCTACTGCTTGTTTTATTTTTGTTTGTTTGGGATCAATAAATTGAATTGAATCCATTCAATGATTCGTTAATTCATTAGTAGGGCCATTCAGTCATTTGGTCATTCATTCATTCAATCAATGATTCGTTAATCATTAGTATTCAGCCATTTAATCATTCATCAATTCCATGATTCGTTAATTCATTAGTAGGTATTGTATTGTATTTGATCATTTATAAAGCGCTTCTCACAGCATAAGCCTTTCAGAAGCGCTCCCAGTGTGAGGTACTCCGAGAGAAAAGGAAGGTTTTAAGGTGAGAGCAAGGCCGGATTAAGACATCCGGGGGTCCTAACCACAAAGTTCGATCCGTACATAAGCGATTTTTTTCTAATGAAATATTGGCTAAATAATAACACATGCATTTACCATTGTCATTTTGTCAATTAGGACCTTGGTACAATCGGATTTTATATTTCCTGATAGTTGGGGGCCGTCAAAACGTTGTGGGGCCCTAAGCCATGGCTTATTTGGCTTATACGTTAATCCGGCTCTAGGTGAGAGAAAGAGGTAGAGATGCCACCAGAGAGGGTTGGTAGAGCGCAAAGAAGGAGGAGGTCCATTCCAGAAGGAGGAAGTATATTCCTCAGTAGGTCCTATACGTGTTCGTTCATTCGTTCAGTCTTTCCTTGTAGCACTGATCCTCCTCTTCTACCTCGTCTACTATGGATTGTTGGCCGGATTCTTTGCCATCTGCCTCCTCGGATTCTTCAAGACCATGGACGACAAGGCACCCACTCAACAGTACATGTACAGTCTGCTCAAGCAGAACCCAGGTATGGGCGCTATATAATAGGCAAGCTATTTCATCTAAGCTAATCGGAGACAGACAGACAGACAGACAGAAGGACAGACAGGAGGACAGACAGAAGGACAGACAGAAGGACAGACAGGAGGACAGACAGAAGGACAGACAGAAGGACAGACAGGTGCATGCAGACACCTAGACAGTCACATAGCGCACCTGCAATGTCACTGGATTAAATGCATGCTAGATTATACATAATAATGTGGTCTTGCCTGAGTTGCGGATATCGAGAAAATTAAGATGCTGGTAAATAGTAGGCTAATTCATGTCGAACTGACAATTACTCAAACTTTAGAAGCCGCTTAGTTTTGTCCTATCTAATTATTTTTACCTTAGGCATACCTACCTTATGTAGATTATTTATCTGATCTAATACAACTTATCTTACTCTTGTCTAATTTGATCTTAACCTACTTAGCTTTCTAGTATAACTTAGGCTACCTTAATTTGTCACTATCTTACTCAACGCACTTACACTGCAGCTCATCTCTCTCATCTAACGTATCTTAATTAATTTGTACCTATCTTACTCAGCTGACTTAGCTCAACTTTCTCATCTAGCTTATCTTAATTTTCCCTATCTTGCTTAACTTTTACTCGGTTCGTCTCTCCGATCTTACTGATAGGCTACTATCTTACTCTTTATAAAGTTAAATCACTTATTTAACTCATCTATCTGATCTGATCTTAGTTAATCCAATCTAGTATTGCTTGCTTACTTTACTCATTTTTACTTTATCTAGCTCATCTATCTAACCTCATTGCATTTGCCTGTATTTATCAAAGAGCTAAGTAAGTAAGTAAGCAAGTGAGTGTGTAAGTATATTCTTTATTAACTCAATTGTTAATCGCACTTTGGAGTTTGCTGGTTTGCAACTACTCGTATTCATAAACTTCACTTGTTTCAATCACTGATGATCGTTAAGTTCGTTGTAATAAAATAATCAGTTGCCGACGAAGACTTTTATTGATGTCGATATCTGACGCAAGTGTTCGATGTTTTATTGTGCCTTTAGCTATTAAAGCTTTGTTTCGTGGCGACGTTTATAACCTGTAAACACTTGATTTCTCAAACAGCGTTGAACATCTTTCCTCAGTTCATCCGTCCCTTGACGAACTTATGCGAATTTCATTAAAGGCAGGATATCTGTCTGTCTGTATGTCTGTCTGTATGTCTGTCTGTCTGTCTGAGCTTGTCTATCGGTCTGTCTGTATGTCTATCTGTCTGTCTATCTGACTGTATGTCTATATGTCTGTCTGGATATCTGCCTGTCTGTGTATCTGTATGTCTGTATGACTATATCTGTCTGCCTGTCTGTCTATCTGTTTGTTTGTTTGTCTGTCTGTCTGAGCTTGTCTATGCGGGTCTAAGGTCACCTTTGAAGTCTGAATTGTCATCTTGAAGAGGCGCTTTCGTACCATGCAGTACATTACGTTACATCAATTAGCGGACAACAAATATTTAGTATATGCAAGGTTCAAGGGCAAGAAGAGACAGACAGAGTCTAGACAGACAGAGATAGGACAAAAGGCAGGATACATCAAAATGAAAACATGCCGGGGTACCCATCCTAAACCCAGATCATTCATTAATTCATTAATTCATCCATCCATCCATCCACCCATCCATGCATCCATCCATCGATTGTTCATTCTTCCTTCTTTTTTGTTCGTTCTTTCCATGGTGCATGCGTTCCCTCTCCTTCATCATTATTATAAATTGATAGAACTGATACAATACAATAGAATACAATTTCATGGTATATGTTGTTGTCTGCCTTCTTATATAGGAATGGGTTTCCGACCAAAGCCTGACATTGAGAAGACGATGATCAGTTTCAACGCGAGCATCCCAGAAACCTACAAAAAGTACATCCAGAACCTCAACGAAACACTTCAAAGTACGTATAGACTCACTAAAGCAACAGATAGCCATCTCCATAGCCATGCATGTATATGAGAATAAGATCCGTACGTAGTGTCAACACATACCTCACATAATGTAAGCATCTCGTTCCTATGTATGTCATCCATAGCCTCCTCCTCCCCCTCCTCTTCTTCTTCTTCTTCTTCGTCCTACTCCTCTCTCCTCTTCCTCTTTCTCCTCTTTCTCCTCTTCTCCCTTCTCCTCTCTCTCTCATCCATAGCCATCTCCTCCTCCTCCTCCTCTTCTTCCTACTCCTCCTCCTCCTCCTCTTTTTTCCTCTTCCTCTTTCTCCTCTCTCCGATTCCTTGTCCTCCTCCTCCTTCTCTCCTCCTCTTCTCCTTCTCCACCTCCTCCTCTCCTCCTCTTCCTCTCCTCCTCTCCTCCTCCTTCTCCTGCTCTTCCTCCTCCTTCTCCTCCTTCTCCTCCTCCTCCTCTCCTCCTTTTCCTCCTCCTCCTTCTCCTCTCCTCCTCTTCTCCTCCTCTCCTCCTCTCTCTCCTCTCTCTCCTCCTCCTTCTCCTCCTCCTCCTCCTCCTCCTCCTCTCCTCCTCTTCTTTTCCTCCTCCTCCTCCTCCTCCTCCTTCTACTCCTCCTCTGACAACCCTTCTTTTTCGGTGACCATACTCTTCCATATGCTGTCAATGCATTCTTCCAGAGTACACGTCGACCGACGGTAGAGTTAACTGCACAGACTTGGCTCCGGACCAAAGGGGAGACGACGAGGTCTGTAGCTTCCCTCTCGCGCTGCTCGGAACCCACTGCACCCATGACAAGCAGTACGGGTACCCAGAAGGAAAGCCGTGCGTACTCCTCAAGATGAACAAGGTAGGTCAAATAATTTTTACCACCTCATATAAGGCAGCATGAGGCTCATTAACAGAAAATTAACATACTTTACAATACTTTACAATTAAAGCCATGCTCTTGGCACTTTCGAGGGATTCCTAAACTGCGCTTTATAAAGTCTAGATACATACAAACATACATACACACACATACATACATACACACATACACACATACATACATACACACATACATACATACATACATACATACATACATACATACATACATACATACATACATACAGACACACATACATACATACATACATGCATGCAAACATACATACATACATACATACATAAATACATACATACATACATACATACATACATACATACATACATACATACATACATACATACATACACACACACACATACATACATACATACATACATACATACATACATACATACATACATACTAAGCTTTCGAAATGTGGACATGGAGAAGAATGGAAAAAATCAGCTGGACAGAACATATAACAAATGAAGAAGTGTTGGGAATAATTGGAGAAGAAAGAGTCCTTATACGCACAATAAGAGACAGGCAAAGGAAATGGATCGGACACACGCTGAGAGGAGACTCACTACTAAGAACGGTCATCGAAGGAAAAATGAAGGGGAGGAAGACAAGAGGAAGACCAAGACAGATGATGCTGGATTGGATGATGACAAACGGCTACAGGAAACTGAAAGAAGAGGCCCAACAACGAGAGAAGTGGCGACGTCGGATATTTGAACCTGCCTAAGAGGCAGAGAACCACAAGAAGAAGAAGATACATACATACAATACATACACACATACATACATACACACATACATAAATACTTCTCTGGTCGTTGTGAGAAGTAATCCGATTTACATTTCGTTGCATTGATCTAGGCCTAAGTTGAAATGAATTGTATGATATTCTATTGTCTGTTTGCTTGTGTGTGTCCGTTGAAGGTGTACGGATGGAATCCAGTTCCCTTTGATAATGGAACGGATGCTTGGGATGAGGCTGAAAAGCAGCTTAAACACAGTCCGGACGGCCATTACGTCGGAGTGAATTGCGTTGGAGAGGTAGGCTACAGTAACTGGCAACATACATGCATACATACATATATGTATGTATGTATGTATGTATGTATTAATGTATGTATGTATGTATGTATGTATGTATTACGCTGGATCGCTTCGTGCTACCCTTCAAAAGGTCGACTCAGCCTTTCATTCGCCAGGTGACGTTGGTAAAATGAGCATGTATGTATACATATATATGTATGTATGTATGTATGTATGTATGTATGTATGTATGTATGTATGTATGTATGTATGTATGTATGTATGTATGTATGTATGTATGTATGTATGTATGTATGTATGTATGTATGTATGTATGTATGCAATGGGGAGGGGTCTGGGGTAATTGTAACACTCTGGCATGATGATCAGAAGATCAGCACAAACGCTGGATCGCTTCGTGCTACCCTTCAAAGGGTCGACTCAGCCTTTCATTCGCCAGGTGACGTGGGTAAAATGAGCTGCAGGACGTGATGAACGCCTTGCATGGATGCCAAAAAGTTAAATTCGACTTCTGTGATAACTTGTGATCATCCTTTCACACTATGAATTGCAATCATACTGCAGTATGGTGTCAGTTTGAAATATTAAACAAAGATCATACAATGTGTATATGTATTTTTCACTATTTTGTACGTAGACCTATGTCATAATTGTCATGTACATGATTTAAAATTTGTATGCATGTTGCTTAAAACTTTCTAAGCCCGGTAATCTCAAAGTAACTTAATGGGATGGCATATATTACATTACCTCTGATAGGGTACACCTGGCCTAGCCTACCTTGGACAGGTGAGGGATTTCTGCTAATCAATCAATCAATCAATCAATCAATCAATCAATCAATCAATCAATCAATCAATCAATCAATCAATCAATCAATCAATCAATCAATCAATCAATCAATCAATCAATCAATCAATCAATCAATCAATCAATCAATCAATCAATCAATCAATCAATCAATCAATCAATCAATCAATCAATCAATCAATCAATCAATCAATCAATCAATCAATCAATCAATCAATCAATCAATCAATCAATCAATCAATCAATCAATCAATCAATCAATCAATCAATCAATCAATCAATCAATCAATCAATCAATCAATCAATCAATCAATCAATCATATTAATACTGTTCCTTCCTCTCTGTTGTTTTCAGATCGATGCGGATGGGGACAGCATCAACGACGTTAAATACTACCCGGAGATGGGTTTCCAATCCGTGTTCTTCCCCTACCTTACCCAGGATGGCTACCTTCCCCCGGTCGTCATGGCCCAGTTCGACGTCGTCCCAGGGCGTCTCGTCATGATCTGGTGCAGGGTCTGGGCGAAGAACATCAAGCACCACAGGGCCGATCTCCAAGGGAGCGTCCACTTCGAACTGATGGTCGACACTGACCACATTTAGCCCACCTGTTCAGAACATTCACCAACTCCAACAGGGGTCCAATGGGCTCGGCGATTACCCCAAATGTATGGCATACTCGCTCAGTATGTAAGCGTCGGTATATGTATACGACAGTATGGTATAGGATCCGAAGCGGTATGCAGGAGAGACATTGTTTGGGCATCAACGCTATATATATATATATATATATATATATATATATATATATATATATATATATAATATATATATATATAAATTATATATATATTATATATATATTATATATATATAATAAAGACAATTTGTGGAATCGTAATCGTAACCGTAAACCCAAAATTCTAAAGCGCTAACTCTATAAAGCTATAAGCGCTAAGCACCATCTTATTATAACACACGAGCGCTGGAATCACTTGCGTTACACGTATTCAAAACATTTGGGACTATTTTAGTGTTCTTTGGAATGTAGTAATTATAGTGTTAGCTCGACAACTTCAAGGGTCGACCCTAGAGTTGAGTGTTAGCCCTCTGCGAAAGTTTTTCTTCGCAAAATTAAAGCAATGATGACCAATCAAACTGGGTGTTTAACTTAATATAATTCACTCAAGTCTTTTTTCTTTTGCCGTGGCTGGGCTGGGAGCGCTCCTGAGTAGATTGCTTGAAGTGGCGCTATATAAATATCCAGAATGAATGAATGAATGAAATATATTATATTATATATATATATAATTAGCGCATTATTAAATTAATGAAACAGCGTATATAGGCCTATCAGAGAAATAATAAGATAGGGTCGTAAGCAGTGTAAGACGTGGACGTTATATCCTGAATTATTGGTTTACTTACTTACTTCATCTATAAAAGAAAGTCGTGAAGCACCAGAAATTCAAAGAAGTTAAGTTACGTGAAACTTAAATATAGTGACAAATTACAATTTTTCGCGTTAATATTTCTTAGATTTGTACGACAAGACTAGAATGAAGTGTTCGTGAGACATCAATAAATTGATTCTAATTGAGAGGCTATACTCCGATTGGCAAGTGGAATTGGTATCTTTAAAAAAACACAAGCCTTTACGTGGATTTAGAGTTTTAGACATCATCCACCTTTGCATTAGGCCATCTTCTAGAGTCTTTTTATGGATATCGTGCTACACTATGTGGTATTGTGCTCTATTGTATTGATATTGCATTGTAGTTTATTGTATTGGTGTGTACAATAAGATATGTTACGGCACTGGAGAAACCAGACCCTGAGAAGAGCATAAACACATAATTCTATTGGGATTATTTGGATGTTTGCCGGTCAGCATACGATAGAGTGCACGGTTAGACTGCCTTGAGCACCCAAACTAAAGTCCTCTAAATGGCGTTCGAGAAACATCTATAGGCCAGATACCGGCTTTCGCATTTAATCCAAAAGGTATTTATGGGCATTAATAAGCTTCCTCTGGCTGTATTGGTCTTGCTGACAAAGTACGCCCGTTTCTTCGAAAAGCAAACTTCTGGCCAACTTATTCAACTTCTTTATACACCGGTAGGCCCTAATTAATATTTATTATGCAAATTCTGTGCAAATTCTGTCTAAATTAAACAGGCAAACAACTAGGTTATAGGCCCAGTGGCGTAAATCACGGAGGGACAGAGGGGGGACTGTTCTCCCCAAAGTTTTGACTTAAGCCCTTCTGTCCCCCCCCCAAAGCCGGCCCTCTATAATCTGTCCTCCCAAAGTTATATAGATTTTCGCCTCTGTATATAGGCCTATAATAGTCCCTCGATCGAAATGGTTACTGCCTTAGTGTATATATACAGTGGGACCGTGGCTTGGCTTGCATAAATCCGTATTGACCACCATAGAAAGGATTCACCTAGGCTTAGACTGAGTATCACTGACACGTACAGATATATTTCAAATACTTCTTACGGACTTTCTCCTTCTCTGTATACGCTCTACAATCCTTTCTCACCATAGAACCTTCCGTTTCTCTCGGAGTATATGTAGCCTACACCTCGCACTGGGAGCGCTTCTGAAAGGCTTATGCTATGAGAAGCGCTTTATAAATGATCAAATACAATACTATACAATACAAATAAATAAATACATGCATAAATAACCTGTTGTACATACTCGCCTTACAAATGGAAATATATTCAGTATTGTTGCGATACTGAAATAGGCCATTCAGTACCACTGAAATACTTAAGAACGAGATTCTGTTGCAAGCTTATAGGCCAACGTTTTCATACTGGCAAGGGTCAGCTTGCGAAGGTTCTCGAACCTTCCGTTGTACGTATGTATGTATAGCTGGACTTTTGTAAAGCGCATTATATATAGGAACACTCAATAGACAATAGGGTTATTTATCAACATGGCTGCAAATTCTCAGACCGCTTGTTCTTACAAGCCAGCACTATACAGGATGGCTCAAAATAAAATGTCCCACCGGATAAAATGCAATTTCTCCGCAACCAATTGAGATTTTTATACCAAACTTTCACCATTTACAGAGGAATGATTTTCCAACAATCCAGGAAAATTTTACTAAATAATTTCCATAACTTCAAAAGTTACAGCTGTTTTAATATTCAATTTTATTTTTTCACATTTCCGAAGAAAAATTGACAGTTATTTACAATTTTCAATGTCAAATAAAATCGTCTTTCATTACGAAATCAGAATCTGTTGAGCAGTTTATCTCAAGGCATGTTCGAAGTGTCCACCCCTAGCTCTCACACAAGCTCGAAGTCTTTTTGTGAAGCTCAGTATGGCCTTGTTGATTGAGTCCTGCGGCAGCTGATTCCATATTAGCTGCAAGACTTTTTCAGCTCGTCAATGTTCTTCGGCTTCGGATGAAATGTCTTGTAACGTTCAAGCATAGCTCCCCAGACGTGATAATCAAGAGGGCTAAGGTCTGGAGAGTTTGGTGGCCATTCATCTTTCCCAATGAATTCACTGCAGTTGTTGGCAATGAAGCCTTGAGCCAACCTTGCCGTGTGAGCAGGCGCACCGTCAGTAAAAGATTAACAAATTGAGCGCTTAATATTATTTTAAAATATCTGCAATTATTAACTGTTTGCTTCATAAATTCTTTCTTTACAACTTGTAATGAAGTCATATGACGTCATGATTATTTGGGTGTTACAAAACAATTTCTCTGTGAAAAATCTTAAAGAAATAACCATTATTGGACCGTTCATCTGCGGAAATTTGAAAAAATTGAATTTAATATTAAAACAGCTGTAACTTTTGAAGTTATGGAAATTATTTAGTAAAATGTTCATGGATTGTTGGAAAATCATTCCTCTGTAAATGGTGAAAGTTTGGTATAAAAATCTCAATTGGTTGCGGAGAAATTGCATTTTATCCGGTGGGACATTTTATTTTGAGCCACCCTGTAGAGCATCGCTTGCCATCTCTGGACACGACGCAGCGCTCGTGAATAAGCTTGTGCCCTGCGCTTAGCTTTATGGTAGCGCTTTAGAAATTACCATTAAGGTTATACAAGGGAACCAGCCGAGTATGTTTTGCTAATCATTTAATTCAAGGAATGCACAGAAGTGAACTTCTAATAAGCGAGGCTGCAGCATTGGGCAACTCCAAAGACTAGTTTTATTGGAAGGCATGTGTTACCATGCAGGGTTCCTTTGCATAGTGAGCATTGGGAACCCAAGCAATGAATTTCGAGAGCATGTGGCAAACCCGTTCCAACGTGTTCCCACCCACTTTAACTCCTGGGCTTCAATGACTTGCTCAAAGTCACTACACTTAGTACACTGTACAGTGTACACTGTACACCTTAATAAGGTAGGTTCGATGATGCTTAGCAACTTGGTCTTGAATGACTTGCTCAAGGTTCCTACTCATTAAGCGCCATAGCAAAACGAACGCAGTAAACATAACAGGGCCTATGTTATTGGTTACCGTGTCATCAGCATCTTTAGTATAATTTGGTAACAAAGAGAATGTTTAATTAATGAGATGTGTGAGATTTATCTCTTATGGGCCTACCCGGCCTAGGTCTATAGGCTAATAATGTTGCATCACTTGACAGAACTATAGGCAACTCATCGCAGCAACTAGACTATAGTTATCGTTTGACGTCCAGTAAACAAGAAACGCAATCTAAACAAAATTAATGTAAATTATTGTATTGTATTAATTGTATCTGTACATTTACAAAGCGCCTCTAAAAGTAATGACTATTCAGAGGCGCTCAACAACAATAAGTAGCCTACTTTAATATCTTCTTCCTCTTTCCGTCCACGGGCTCATCACTCGCTGGTGTCGATTGCATATCATACTGTCATATGATACTGCCACATGTCTAATAGCCCAATTATTCATGCGATTAATTTCTGTCGTCTTTTGTTTGACAGTCGGTAGTACTGTATCTGCACCCTACCCACCAACCCTCCCCGTTTGGACTGGCACAGGCAACCCTGTAATATTTTACATCGACGTGTATAGGCTATATTTACCTTCTGTTCTATTCGTACATATCCCAGAAAACGTCTGCATAAGATTACAGTCTGCAAGGACTGTTTATGATCATAATATATCTGATTAGCTGCATATGCGATTGGTATATTTATTTCAGATGTCTTTTTTGAATTTTTCAGATCTATTTTTGGAGTTTAGATTCGTCACGAGAAGGTTCAGAGCTTTACATTAAAACACTCAGGCCGAAATATCATAATTTCTCAACACAGCACATTAACATTCTTTCTTCACTCGCTCATTGCCTATAATAGCCCTATAATAGCCTACGATCACATTTTCCTCTGCAGACCTAGCTACCACTGCAACTGTTTGTCGCTCTTTCGCCAGTGTCGCCAGTGTGCTCGCTGGCCTGCCTCTAGTGACTGTCGCGATAAACGGTCTAAATTTAGAATATGAAGGGCCTACGCGCATGCGATTTGTACGATGTATACGCGCAGGCGATGCATGCAGCATGACATTGTATGCATGTCTCTGTCTGTCTGTCTCTGTCTCTGTCTCTGTCTCTGTCTCTCTGTCTGTGTCTTTCTCTGTCTGTCTCTCTGTCTCTGTCTGTCTCTGTCTCTGTCTCTGTCTCTGTCTCTGTCTCTGTCTCTGTCTCTGTCTCTGTCTCTGTCTTTCTCTGTCTGTCTCTCTCTCTGTCTCTGTCTCTGTCTCTGTCTCTGTCTCTGTCTCTGTCTCTGTCTCTTTCTCTTTCTCTCTCTCTCTCTCTCTCTCTCTCTCTCTCTCTCTCTCTCTCTCTCTCTCTCTCTCTCTCTCTCTCTCTCTCGCCTTCTAACGAGTTTTATACAGTAACAGATAATAGAGAAAGCAAAGACTTTTTACGAGCATCATGCACCACTGGTTTTTCAGATGTTTCAGAGAAGTCGATGCCTCGTAAGTAGGCCTAAGTCGATCCACCGATTATTCTAGCATGCTGTTATAAGTTCACATTCTATACAATACAACTAAAAAGTTAAGAGGGAGCACGTGATGAAGGTAAGCTTGAAGAGAAAGCACTCTTCTTATTGTTGTATGTTGATCACAGCAAACTACAGATAACTAGAGACCTTCTAGCTCAGTGCTGTCCAACCTTTTTGACACCGCGGGCCACCGAAGAAGTTATTCTTGAAGCCGCGGGCCGCACCAGTAAACTCAAAAGCAATGACTAAATTTATTGAAAAATTATTAACTGTATTAAAATTCATTATGGAGTTATCATATGGATGCGTCCTGGGATATGGATTTTGTGTTCACATTGTCAAATAATAAGCCAAGTTACACAAGTAGGCCAGTGACTTTATCTTTTACTTCATTTTTACGGAAATTGCATATATTTAGCCACCTCGGGCGGGCCACTTACGGCCCGCGGGCCGCGGGTTGGACAGCACTGTTCTAGCTGTTCGTGTACATGTCCTTATCCATATTATTACTATTATTACTATTATAATTATTATTATTACTGTTATTATTATTGTTATTATTATTATTATTATTATTGTTATTATTATTATTATTATTATTATTATTATTATTATTTTTTTTTTTACCCGAGGTATCAAGGATCCCTCAGGATTTATGAAAAATTGCTATAAGGAGCAGGAAATTTGTCTGGAGGGTCAGGCCTCGTCTTCAGGGTTTGCAGGAAAAGTGCCGTTGAATGCGACCAAGTTATAGCGTTGGACGCAAACAGACAGACGTTGGAAAAGAAATGATGTCTCGCGTCTGTCGCCACCAGTGAAAGACATTATTATTATTATTATTCAGGAGTTTTTATATAGTGTGCCCCTTCAAGGTAATCTACTCAGGAGAGTTCCAATATTACTATGAGCTTAGATCTAATCATACAGCATATTGGTTTATAGCCTTACACTGTTCTATTTTTTTAGCAGTTCCTTAACTATGCTAGTCCTGAGACAACCATGGGTATGAAGCAGTGCTTATTTTAACGGATTTGGACTACTGGGACAAAGCCTGCTACTCTACTTTCAGTGTTATTGGAAACCAACATTGAAAGTAGAGTATTGCCTGGGATAAATCACCAAAAGTATTGGGACAAATCCTAAAACTACTGGGAGATTTGTCCCAGTAGTTAAACAGTTAAAATATGCATTGGTATGAAGAGTTAGCAACTTCATTTTCTTACCCTCGACATATGGGGACGCGTTACCAGTCGTGCGCCCCATCGCCGTCTCATCTATACTCACTGACAGCGTAGGTCAGTGTACTCATAGCTGAGTTGGCTAGGGACCACAGGTGGAGCAGAAATCTCGAACCAAATTTCAGCCCTGGCGGGAATTTGAACCCCCAACCTCTCAATTGACAGTCTAGCACGCTAATCACTGCACTATGGACCACCCTTTTCTGCAATGTAAATTAATTACTTTTAACTATTACTATACGGTAATTAGGTTTATATAGTTTAACGGCCAGTTGTAAGTTCGTTGCCGGATTAGCAATAATTATCTGCAAGCAGGAAGGCGAGTACGTCATCCAGTATGTATGTATGTGTGTACTGTATATGTATGCATGTATTGAAGTGTATATCATATATATATACCATGTATATAATTATGTATGTCTGCATGTACTAAGTAGGTGAGTGTGTATGATTTATACTTATAGAGTTACATAATATGATGCGGAATTATCCTCCTCCCCGCTTTGCTGTATCCAAATTCGTTGTATTTGTCGTTTATTATCATCATAAGGGTTTCTTGGTCATTTTGCCAGACGGTGACCAGTCCTCTCCTGGCAGGGTAAGGAGACCGGTGGGTCTTAACCCATTCGATGGGTCATGACCTCCTTCGCTCTAAGATGTCCTTCCAACACATGCCGCCTGCGTTAGCCAGCTTTTCTGGGTTCCTGTTCACCCCCTCCCACCACGCTGAGGTGCAGGTCGGTCTTTGGGGGGGGGGGGTCGTTTATTATACGCCCAGTCAATACAACTTCAACTCGACGACATGATGACGTCAATTTCTAAGCATTGGTTGAAGGAAGCATGCTCGGCATTGTTCGCCTAACTAACTTGCACGTCGGATTAGTCACCAACACATGCCGGTGTCGTGCAACAGGAGCGAAAGCGCGCGAAAGTTGAGTAAAAAGATTTTGTCGGCTACACAATACACACTCAGCGTGCTGTAATATTGTCTATCATACCCTGCAAAAGTTGCAACGGCTGCGTGCGACATGGTTTAAAACGCTAGAGAGATGAATAGCACCAGTTGATTTCCTAAAGGACCTAAACCGTCTGCGTCCTGTTATATTGTCTATTCATCATCATCATCATCATCATCATCAGTTCCTGACGCCAGCCATTTGGTGGCGATGGGTACGAATAAATGATCTCCATTGTCCTCGGTCTCTTGTCAAGTCCATTGCTCCTCTTAGTGTTAGTCCAAGTGATGTTATGTCTTCATTTATATTGTCTATCCAGCGTTGTCTTGGTCTGCCTTTGTGTGTTTTTCCTTCGAATATTGCGTGTAGTGCGCTGCGTGGCATTCGGTCAACTGGCATTCTTTCTACATGTCCAAACCATCGGAGTCTTTGTTGCACCACTTTGTCTAGCAGGATTGTTTGTTTTGATACCTAATGCTTGTCTACTGTCATCGTTCCTTATTTTCTGCAGTCTTGAAATCCCTGCGATCTTCCGTAGCCAACTCGTCTGAAGTCATTTCTGCTGTAAGAATTCTTTTCTCATCCTGTTTCCGCATTGTCCAGCATTTCGATCCGTATAGGAAAATCGGTTGTATCATCGTCTCGCATATTTTTATCTTGTTTTCTGTGTCAATTCTCTGCTTCTCCATACCCTGTTCATCATTCCAAATGCTTGTGAAGCGCGTCCAATTCTTCTTTGCATATCTTTATCGTTGCTACCATCTGCGTTTATAAGACATCGTAGGTAGACGAATTGTTCCACTTGCTCAATAGCTTCTCCTTGGATGTTGATCCATATTGGTGTCTCTTTGGTCTTTTCAATCACCATTGTTTAGGTTTTCTCTGCGTTGATCATTAGACCGCATCTTCTGCTGGTTTCGTCTATCTGTGTCGTAATATCCTCTAGTTCTGGTCCGCTTCTAGTGAGGAGGCGGCTGGAGGCCAATGTCGTCAGCAAATCGGAGATTACAATTTTCACCAGCCCTCCATTTAATTTGATTCCTGTCTCGGTGTTGTTAAGGCTGAGTGACATTACTGCTTCTAATACCAGGTTAACTAGGTATGGAGATAAGATGCATCCTTGTCGTACTCCCGTTACTGTATGAAAGTATTCTGTGATCTTTTTTATCTACTTTGATGGCACTTGATGATTCTCGATATATCCCTTGTACAAGTTCGATCAGTTACTCTGTTATTCCTGCATTTTGCATCACTCTCCACATTCCATCATGCCATATATGCTGTCGAATGCTTGTTTGAAGTCTATGAAGTTGATGAAGACTTTCTGGTTGTGCTCTATACTTTTTTCAAGTATCTGTCTCATTGTGAAGAGTTGATCAATTGTGCTTCTTCCTGCCATGGCCTGAACCCGGCTTGCTCTTCTCCAAGTGCTCTTTCAACGTATACTGTCTATTATTGTCTATTATATTGTCTATCATACCCTGCAAATGTTGCCAACGGCTGCGTGCGACATGGTTTAAAACGCTAGCTATAGAGAGACGAATAAACCATGCAGTTGATTTCCTAAACCATCTGCGTGCTGTAATATTGTCTATCATACCCTGCAAATGTTGTCAACGGCTGCGTGCGACATGGTTTAAAACGCTAGGCTAGAGAGATGAATAACACCAGTTGATTTCCTAAACCGTCTGCGTGCTGTAATATTGTCTATATCCTATTATAACTCTTCCTGAATTTCAGTCATTTGTAAACATACTAGCAAATCGTTTGTAGTCTGCGGCTCTGCGCAGCAATCAGTCATTTTTCTCGTCACAGAGCTGAAATCAAACATCTTACAGGTAACGTCGAATGTTTGTATGCTTGCAATAGAAATTTGTTTGTTATTGAAATATCAAAATTTCTCGCAAGTTTATGTGCATTATTGAGAAGGATTGTCTTTATGTCCTGTAATGCAGTTTTGTTGTGAAGCGCGTGGCCTTGCGGTTCGTATAGCGAAGAATCATTTTGGGCCCAACGGTATGTTCATAGAGGCCTTATTGGATTGCAGAAGTAATCGTTATTGTAAAGTCCAAATTTATAAAGCGCTACTTCAACGCTAAGCGCAGGGCATCAGCCTATTCACGAGCGCTTCGTTTAGAAATGCCAAGTGAAGATTTTAGTGACTTTGCCACAGAGAGGAAGCAGCGACAGATGCAAATGTGATTTATGTCAATTTCGTTGGACGTGGGATTGGAGTTCGAACCCTGGTGGCAGAGATAGAGAACATAGCTAACTAGGCTACATAGTTGAAGCATCTGAATACGGTACTGTAGGCCTACAGCTGACTACATAAATTATGCCATTACTTTACATTACCATATAGCTATTTTTTGAAGGAAATTGGGGCGAAGAGATGCCTTACTATGAGAAGTGGCTAAATTAAATGTGTTATGGATAATTCATTCATTCATACATTCACACAAACAAACACACACACACACACACAAACACACACACACGTGTGTAAACTGCATTGGCTCCCTATTGAGGCTCGTATCCAATATAAGATACTCCATTTGGTCTCTAGAGCTTATCATGGCCAGGCTCCAAAGTACCTGTGTGATCTCCTCCGTAAACCGGTTTCTGCTCTCTCTCAGGTCCCTTCGCTCTAGTGATAGAGCTGACCTCTTTGTCCCCCGGACCAGGACAGCCATTGCTCAACGCCGCGCCTTTGCAACTGTGGGTCCTTATTTGTGGAACAACCTTCCCCCACAAATTCGGGCTGAGATTTTGGCAGGTGGTTTTTCCACCTCTGTCCGTTGCTTGAAAACCTTTCTGTTTCCTCGGAGTGCTCACGCTGGAAGCGCCTCTGAATAGTTATTACTGCTAGAGGCGCTATATAAATGTCCAGATACAATACAATACGTACACACACACACACACACACATACACACACACGTACGCACATACACGCACACACATTTGTATACTTTACTTTACATGTATGCATCTGGCCATATTTATATTGCGCGATCGAGAACCTCATAATCGTTCGCAGATAAGCTGGAAATCTGCTGTTGTTGATTTTGATCATAATCGTTATAGTTATCTTTTCTCTGATCATTATGAAAATCTCAATATTTTCTATCAATTAGATCATGACCATGTATGCAATCACAATCGTTTTCATTGGGCCTGTTTTCTTGCAGATCCGTCGAAATGTCCGAACGACCTGATTGGGGAAAAGACTTCTACGTGGATTCTCAGTCGAATGAGTTCGTCTGTATGACCTGTGGTCTTCGCATAAGGAGGTCAGCGGATGAGTTGAACGATGACCCAGAGGTGATTCATCAGGCGTTGGAAATTGACTGTCGACGGACTCCTTCCGTCGACGGACCCCACATACCACCCTCAACAGGTAATGCCATAAACCGTAATGATAAACGTTTCTTGTATAGTTATTATACAGGTAAAATTGAGATAATCAAATGTAGGTTAATTTTATACAATTTTGTTATGCAGATGTGCATATTGGCTAAATGGTCTCAGAACTATGGGAAATTTAATGCAATGTAAATCTTCGAAAATATTTCTCAGCCTCTACAAAAGCCACGTCAGGGAGACCAGCTTATTCACCGGTGCTATGTCAAATCAAGTCCGCAAAAGCCTGGAGGCTTCTGAGTAGGCCCTACTGTTGTACGTCAGCTAAAGTTGTGGAATTTCATGTATGCGATTACAGTCGAATCGGGGTGTCTACGCGCACGGCCTTGAACAGGCTAGCATTCAACCAGTCTATTTATATTTGTCTCTTACCTCTTTACTTTGTCGTTGCTGACGTCTCTTTCTCACCCTAGTAAACCTATCCCGGTCTACGCGAGGGACGCTGTTTCGTTTGGTCGACGCTGATTGGTCTGATGTAACCACGTGTCAAAACCAGATATGTGTTTGATCTCAGTGTCAGCCTGATTGTCTGTGTTTCTATCTGTCCAACTGTTTGTGCATCTGCATGTCGTCAACCTGGCATGCCATATTTTCGCGGACAAGCGTCTCTCTGTCTGTATGTTTGTATGTATGTTTGCCTTCCTGCCTACCTGTCTATATGTCTGTCTGTCTGTGTGGCCATGTCTGTCTGTATGTCCGCTTGCCTGTCTGTCTGTCTGTTTGTCTGTCTGTCTGCATGTATGTATGCATGTATGTCTGTCTGTCTGTTTCTTTGTCTGTTTGTCTGTCTATCTGTATGTCTGTTTGTCTTCTGTCTGTGTATCTGTATATCTGTCTGTATTTGTGTGTATGTATGTATGTATGTATGTCTGCCTGTCTGTCCGTCCGTCCGTCCGTCTGTCTGTATGAATATATGTATGTATGCCTGTCTGTCTGTTTCTATGTCCGTCTGTCTGTTTGTCTGTCTATCTGTATGTCTGTCTGTCTGTATGTCCGACTGTCTGTCTGTCTGTATATATGTATGTATGTATGTATGTATTTCCGTCTGGCTGTTTCTGTCTGTATGTCTGTCTGTATTTGTGTGTGTGTGTGTGTGTGTGTGTGTGTGTGTGTGTGTGTGTGTGTGTGTGTGTGTCTGTCTGTCTGCCGTCGCCACCAGGCTGCAGCGACGTTCATTTCTAATAATAGTTCTTCCTTATTCGCCAGATGTCGTAACCTACTAGTGTTTCTGGTCTCTTGGTTCATCTATCTTTGGATGCCTATTACTACTTGCGTTTTAAATGAGCATTAATTATAGATTCTTGTAGGCTTACTGTGTTCAGTGAAAGGCTTCAAATTGAAACTTTAATTCATCAAAAACAGAGCCTACACATTTAAGTAAACATACTTTCGTGTTTTCTTCAACAGGACTCAACACTCTGGTCCGGAGATGCAAAGACCTAAGTGAGTGTCTACGTTATCTCAGAAACTATAGGTGGCCCATATCTAACTGTTGTGGCCCATCAGAGCCTGTCAGTCAGTCAATAGTTTAGTGTACTGTAGTAGACTGCACTGATCCAGGTTGATATAGGGCAATTCTTTCTGGTCAACTATGCTACAGCCGAGTTTATATTGATCTTCTGGAACACTGCAGCTTTATGGAACCCATTCTAATCTAATCTAGTATAATTTAATATGACCTATATTCTGATCTAGTAGTAGTAGTAGCAGCAGCAGTAACAGTAGTCGTCGTAGACTCGTAGTCGTTAATAGTTAACCACATCTTCTGCATGGCTGCTGGGACCGCTGACGCAGACACTCTTTCTCTACCTTGCAATGGTGCTCGTTTAATCTCCGGAAGGCGCAGCAATTAGATTTTAAACCAACGGAAAGAGGAATAACTGTGGGCGTCTTTAATATAAAATGACTATTCAAAAACTGTTAACTAAGAAAAGACCTTAATTGTTTCCTGCCTGTATTCGAATACAAAGCTGAGGTCTCTCTTTCTCGTCTAAATAACTGTTAACATTTATCTGAACTTCCGAGTTCCGCGCTTGTAAAACATGGAAGATAGCAAGGTACGACTAAATAACGTGGAGCTTCAAATGATAATAACACTACTTAAAGCTAACCTATATGGGGAATGCGATGGTGTAGCGGTATGTTCTGTGCCTTTTAACCGGAGGGTCGCAGGTTTGAATCTACCTCAAGCCACTGAGTAGCGACCCTGGACAAATTTCCTATTGTGATGAAGGCAAAGGCAAACCATCTCACTCATCTCATCCCCGGGTGGCATGAAAGCCAATGGATGTGCCTTCGGGCAGAGAACTCGTCATCAAAGCTAACCTCTCCGCGCTGAACATTTGCGCGCTACTTCAGGAAATATCTCTGCTTTGGAAAATTCCTATCGCAGCCTTTCGTGATCCAATCTATTCACCAGGATGCGCCAGCGTTTCTTGTATACATAGGCCTACTGTAACAGCAGGATACGCAATCAAACGCATAGGCTAGTAATGAAGTAATTTAGAGTAACTGTTTGTTTTAGGAATACCGTCCTATGAACCGGTTTTCAAGGCAAATCCCGACGATGTTGATGACATGCTTCAACAGATGACGGTTCAATTGCTGATAGGTGAAGTGGGATTCGAACGAGAGGTCTTTCGACGGGTCATAATACGGCAGCTGGAAACGACAGGTAGGCCTATATATATATACCATCAGTGATACAGCGCAGCGTAGGCCTATCAGTGATGGGCACTAACTAATTTTTTTGTCAAACTATAACTATTTTTCAGCTAAAATAAAAAAAATTAACTAAAAGTTGGCAACTGATTTTGTAAATAAGTTAACTAAACCAAACATAGGCCTATTTAGTTAAACTTTTGCCAACTTTATAACAAACTTTTCAGACACATTTTCACAGTGACAGAGGTTAAGTGAACTGTAATAATGCAGAGCGTCAATGACAATTTCACTTTCAAACTATGTAATGTGTACTAGACTAATAGTCCAACTAGTACAGTTCTACCAGAAAATCATGAACAAAGTTGCTAATGCAAACGATGATGCATCGTGCAATGCAATGCAGTTAACTTGACATGAGTAATAGAACCAGTTACTCATGACAATCATTGCGGAAGATAGGCCTAGTTGCTGATTTGTTATTTAAACTTTCTAGCTAATAACTAAAAAATATTAGTTAAACTTTTTAGTTAGTAACTAAAAAATATTAGTTAAAGTTTGGTTTTAACTAAACTAATTTCTTTTAGTTAAATTGTTGCCTACTAAATTTTTTTAGTTAAGCTCAAAGTTTGCAACTTTTTAGTTAACTGAGGCCTATACGCAGACTAGTGGGATGAAACGCAATGTGATATGAAATTATATGTTATGCAATGTGATGTCACCATTTGGCCTATTATAATTGACATCAGATCAGAGTCATGGGCATAATAGAACAACTTCCAGGCGCATGCGTATACAATTCCTAATTCATTCATTCATTCATTCATTCATTCATTCATTCATTCATTCTGGAGATTTATATAAACCTATTCAAGAAATCTACTCAGAAGCGCTCCCAGCCCAGCCACGGCAAAAGTAAAAAGACTTGAGTGATTTATAAAACCCAGTCTGACCTGTCAAGGACTCCAAGGGTAGCAAGCGCAGCTCCGATGGCAGGTCATTCCAGATGGAGGGGCCTGCAACCGAGAAAGCTCGGCGCTGCCTAGCAGTCAAGCGAGCCCGCGGTACTAATGATGACAGCGTGGTGATATGGCGTCGATAACGACGCCCACGATGATGATGACGACGATGATGACGACGACGACGATGAAGACGACTAAGGCGACGGAGAATATAGAGGGCCTACCACTACCGATATGGGGTTTATATAAGTTGTTTATTTCTGTTCATGGAGAAATTTCGCCAACGCAGAAAAACTCATGACAACGATTTGTGAAGTGCTGGACGATCGATTCACGTAGAGAGGGCTGCGTATATATGTGTTAAGACGACAGGGCAGAGATGAGATGAAGCCGTGAAAAGTGGATTGCATCTTCTGCTGCAGAACGAGGCTAATAACTTAACGTGAAAGCATGAACCCCAAGATAGAGAGCCTCAGGGTCCAAAGACTGACAACGACCTCTATGTTATAATTGTTTAACAATTTCAACCCTTTAGCGGTATTAGTACTGTGCTATTAAGTGATGCTATAATTTGATTTGTATGTATTGCATGTATTTTGGCGACCATATAATTTTTATATGCAAATTGAAATTTGTCAGCCTGTAACCATGGACACGAATCACGATGAATGCCGATTGAGCTCAACGTGCTACATTCTGCCGACTCAATTCTAATTAGGATGCCAACTGTTTTATGTAAATATTTGTACAGTTCTGTATCGTCTCTTGTCTCTTCGTTAGATAATGCCATTTACTTTTGCTCTTAATTGTCACATGATCAGGATCGAGAACTTAACATGCCATGGATTCTGTTGTCGATTGTTTTATTGTTGTTTGTTTTATTGAACGGTTTTATTTTAAGAAAGAAACAACACGACGTAAGGATACAAGAAATGAAGGAAACAATCTGCCTACTAGTTTAACTCTTCGTCATGTATTATTAATGTTTATGTACATATAATATTATATAACAATCCTTTACTCGGTTTCTGAACTGCTGTGTGAGGAAAAGGTAATTATCAGACAAATAATATACTGCATCTACAGTACCTGGCGTATACGAATTCCATGTCTCTTAGCAGTTATTTTGTTTCTGTCAGTCTATCTGTCTTTATGTCTGTTTGTCTGTGTCCTTCCTGCAAGCCTTATTTGCCGCCTGTCTGTTTCAAATCAAAATCAAAATCATTTATTTGGTGACCAACAAACAACAGTAGTACACAATCAATGGGAAAGTAGAGTCACACAGGGGACCCTGAAAGGGTCTTACGGCCCCGCTAAGTAGGGCCCCTAAGGTTGCAGTACAGCCTCATGAGGAAAGCCAATGTATTTAACTGGTCTGAAATTAAGCGTATTAAACAACAAAACGATAAATCTTAACTAATGACTCAGCAACACACATATTAGGTCAACAGTCAATTTGTGTGAATATCTATGACACAATTAACTTAGGCTCACATTTAAACTCATTTTAAACATGTTAATTTCAAACATTTTAAACATGGATAGCCTAAGGAGGACACAGAAAGCGGGAAAGGGGGACAAAGGAGGACTCACTGAATGTTTCACTCCGGAGTCAGGGGGGTCTCGCCCCGGTCTCCTAAATAACAGGGGCGGAGACTTAGGGGGGGGGGACAGCGGGGGACGGTCCCCCCGAAACTTGAGGTGGGGGGGACGGAGCTGCTTATATCCCCCCAATATTTCTGAAAAATTTCATGAATATAATAATAATAGCTATGAGTGACAGCTGGTTCTTATCAGCACTCAAATAATAGAGCAAATTTTGCTCAGATGACAGCTTCAAATGCTACCATTACAGTGTGGAAATTCAAAAATGTAAATAGGGAGGGGTACATCCCCCCTCCCCAAACCCCTCCCCAAACTCAAACACGACTCAAACTACATGTAAGCTACAAGTGACAGCTGGTTCCTATCAGCACTCAAATTATAGAGCAATTTTTTTCAAATGACAGCTTAAAATGCTTTCATTACAGTGTGGAAATTCAAAAAATTTTAAATAGGGGAGGGGCACATCCCCTCCCCAAACCCCTCCCCCTGCTCGGCGCTTCGCGCCTCGCCGATCGTCCTTCGGCCGATCCGCCAGTCCCCCCCAAACCCAAGACCAAGTCTCCGCCTATGCTAAATAACCAGAAAGAAACGAAGTCACATTGGAAAGCTATTTGAAATCATTTGAGGATTTTTATCATTATGCTGCAAAGTATTTTTTAAGCAATCAATTGCACTTTCTTGATTACGCAAGGTATTTCTCTGAGGAGCCAACTCTACGCAGCAAAAGTCCTCGTTACCATGCAGATGCAATAGGCATAGAACTTCTCATAGGAAACATTCTTCAGATTGCACTTTGTAAGAATGATTCTCTTCAGCATGCGCGTGTAGACTCTAGAGTCGTTAAAAGCTGCCATGAAAATAATAGCCAGTAGCCCAATATATACGACAAACACGAAAGCCGAACATTTTCCAGGTCTTTAGTGCATGGCTTTGCCTACCGGACACAGGACATGCATGATGAGGTCAAAAAGGAGGACATCATGTCGTACTTTTGCCGGACCTCTGGCAGCCCTATTCAATTCAATTCAATTAATTTATCGATCCCGGTAAAAACAAAACAGTTACAATTCCAGAACAGTACGAGAACAATTTTATGCAATAAAAAAATTGCTAAAACACAATACTTTTACAGTTAGATTACATGGGAGCAATAGGCACACCTGAAGGGACGGATCCCGCTGGGCAGAGGCGCAACCACGGTCCAGAAGTTGGGGGGGACCTACTAGAATGTCTTAGTGGGGGGAGGATTGCGAGCGCCGAAGGCGCGAAGCTGCGATTGCCGAAGGCAAGAAGCCCCTAACGACTAGGGGGTATGGGGGAGCGTCGTAAGCTCCCCATCGGGGTCTGGGGCAGAGCCCCAGAAGCCGACGCAATTTTGAGGATTTGATGCCAAATTGAGTACATTTTGGGCTTTAATTTACCTCAAATTTTTCACCGATGATTTCCATATAAAAGTACCTAAACCATCTATAGATCTGTGAAAAAATATGACTTGATTATATGAATAAACTGGACGTGACAAGGGTTTAAGAGTAGAATATAAGCTCTAGAACAGTGTTTGTCAAAACTAGGAAAATCGGCAGGGACGAAGCCTGAACGGGTCAATTTTATCAGAATACCGTTAAGGTGTTTATGTTCCCCTACAGTGGCAAATCCCCACCAAACAGGGGAGGCGTAAAGTAGCCGTGCGAGGGTAGTAGCTCTAACAACGTCAAAGAGACGTTGACCGTGAGCGACCAAAACACGTAGCGCGAACATGGATTATCGGGCTTTGCAGCATATTTTGTCCATGTGTGCCCCAAAGCCAATCCGATCAGAGATGGTGACACCCAAAATAACCATCTCCTGGACCCGTTCGATGCCAGGGATGAGAGGAGCCTAATAGGTTTGGACCTCGGTCGTCTGACAACCATTTCTCCGGTCTTAGCATGCATGGTTTAATTTAAGATTGATAATGGATGCCCACTTGGAGACATGGTAAAGTTCAGAAAGAGTGCTGTCAATGCCGGAAGCAGGGACCAGCAAGTAGCTATCGTCGGCATATTGAGGGAGACGGTTTCCACTGTATTTTAGGTTTAAGGCTAGAAATGGCTATGACAAAATCAGTAGGTCCAAGGCCAGAGCCTTGTGCTACACTGGCGTTAATGGTACAGAGGGGAGTGGGGAGAGATTGCGGAAGGCAAGAAGCTCCTAACGACTAGGGGGTATAAGCCAACGCAATTTTGAGCATTTGATACCAAATGGAGTGCATTTTGGGCTCTTGTTTGCCTCACAATTTTAAAAGTTGGGGGGACCATCCCAACCTGTTCGAAAGTTGGGGGGACGCGTCCCACGGGTCCCATAGGGTGGTTGCGCCTATGCCGCTGGGTAGGGGCCTGATGGCCCTGATCATATAAGTATGTGACTGAGTAGAAAGTAAGCAAGTATAGGTAGAAGGACTGTGGGAAGGGAACCGGAATCATAATAACAGAGTTTAATGTGTATGCGCGAGTAAGTCTTTTGAAGTGAGATATAGATTGGGAACACCTCGGATGTCACTCGGTAGATTGTTCCATGCCAGAGGACTCTGGTACCGTATAGCAAATTTACGGGTATTGGTTCTTGCATCAAGTTGCATGTATGCTCATTGCTCATATAAGCACGGCTACTTCTGGTGGGTATAGACATCGTGACAGGAGCAAAAAAGGACAGGAAAGCGGCAGGTAAAAAGTTATTGGCATATTTGTACATAACTTCACATGTTTGTACTATATATATATATATATATATATATATATATATATATGTGTGTGTGTGTGTGTGTTAGTCTGTGTGTATGTCTGTGCATGTGTTTTTGTGCCTGTGCGTCAGCATGACATGTGTGTATTTGTTTGTCTATAGTATCCGAGAACACGCGGAAAGGACTTGGAATTTATTGGACTATATATAGCCTACTTGAGAGATGTGCGCATTCCGGGCTCATTAACATTATACACACCGGTCCGTACCGTCCGTTTGTATAAGCTCTACGTGTCTGGTAGATAAAGACTCCTTTCGTTACACTGGCCACTATAAAAGAAGGACTTATTATCTGACGACAGGAGACGCCAATCATCGTCGATATGACGGCGTCGTTAAATAAACGAATTACACACTGACGACAGGCCACGGCTGTGCGACTTTAGTAAAATCTTTCATATGGTCAATGGTTCCTATCTTCTCCGCATTTATTTCAGTTTGTGAAACAACTGAAGTAGGCCCTATATACTCGTTTATAAAGGGCTACTATTTAGGACAAAAATGCTTTGGACGTACTGACTAGGGCTGAATACTAAGGCCAATCAAATTACGCGAAAAACAATAGAAATTATAAAACAAATCATAAAAAATAATTAAAATATATTTTAAATTTAAATATATTTAAAAGTTTTATAACTGCAGTGGTTTGGAATGCAAATTGACACCCGTGAACTGTGGTCGTCGAAGGCTGGATTTGCTCTCGTTGTAGTTTGAAGGTAGTTACTATAAGAGGTCATTGTTCACTTATTAAATGTTTGGACAGGACAAATGAAGTACATGCACATGTAAGTACAATGTTGTACCTGTGTGAGCAACGGGCAGCTCCCCTGTTGTCTCGATGACGTCATAGATCACGCTATTGGCTAACTACGCGCAAGTGCGCAACTGCGCAGTCACTGCTATTTGCATTCATAACGTACATACGCGCAACTGCATCCTACGTTCACCCTTATATAGTCAGGTCAGTTGCAGATCAGCCGTTGGTGCAAACGACTGATTGTGACCAAATCGTTGCAAGACTGATTTCAAACTTGTTGCTTTGCAAACTCCCACCACAGGTAGGCCTACACGATTCTTACATCGAATTAAATATTCAACGTTGTTCGTTTCATATTTGTTTTAAAATTCTAAAATATAGTTGCATATACATGCACTCTTGTCCATTTGGCAATAGACTGATCTGTGTAGCTTATGCTTTTCTAAGTTTTTTTCTTATATTTATAATTATTTAATAGTAGGCCTATGGCTACCAATAAATGAAAAAGATTACGTGAGGTTGACAAAATTAAACTTTGATTTGGGTTTCCGATAGAGAAAATGCAAATGTACACTGCTTTTGTATAGCGACTGAGTGGTCCCGAATATGCTTGTTTTTCGTCCAGTCTTTTTACCTCGGCAAGATTTGTAGTTTCTCTAAAGGGTCGGAAAGGCGCACTATAAACTGTGCTGAAGAGCATTATAAACTGTTCCGATGCACAGGCCTATATACATACGTAGGCCTGCTGTATTTAGGCCGCTCCTCTCTTTAATCAGCATCTGCTGTAATGCTGTTCCTGGTGCACGTCTTGTCTTTGGCAGGCCTTCATTCACAGTTGCCGTTCCCTCCTTCATCTGGAACTCTCTAGCTCTTCATGTTCACAACTCTCTTAGCGATACTGTCTTTCGCTCTAAACTGAAAACTTACCTCTTCCTGTGCATGGCTCTTAATGGTTGCCCGGCTTCAGTGTGCATTTAAAATTACATTACATAACATCTGGACAGAAGGAGAAGTTTTTAGAATTAGCACCAAGCCACCAAACAAGGCAACTCGGGGACATAGGTATAAATTATTTAAGAAACCGAAAGTGACATTAGGGCAGAAATTCTTCAGTGCAAGACTTGTAGATTTGTGGCATAGTTTGGATGATAGTAATCGTAATCGTAATCTCCAAACTTCTAAAGCGCCACTCGAAAGCCAAGCGCAGGGCACCAGCTTATTCACGAGCGCTGCACTCAGTACTGTCTCAGTGGACACTATCACAGCTTTTAAGAAGAAGCTAGGAAAATTGGGCTATTAGTCATGTTTCAGGTTAATTGCAGTGGTTCTAACACAGACTAAACGTCTTCTGAACCACTTAAACCCTTGTTATTTTATGTTATGTCATGTTATGAACTTCGTAAGGAAGGCATTGTCAAATTACAATTGTATTGTCTGTGTACGTACGCTACAAATACACATCGTAATCGTCGGTTCGACCTCTGGAATGTGTTATGAACATTGGTCGCATTTATAGGCTGTAACTTCGCTTTCTACATTTTACACTCTCCACTTTCAATTCCTGTAAAGAGCACGTTCTGAGTAAGCTGGGAACAAGGGATCCATTTTAAAATTAAATTATGTGTTGTGCCAAATCACAGACATTAACTGTTTTCAGTTAACTGGCCTTAAAACCGTCAGTTAGTCTTGGGCTGCCATGATGCCATCCTTCTCCCGATTATGTCTATCCTTTTCTTCAAGTTCTCTGTCCTTGGGGTGCTCGATAGTGTAGTGGTTAGTATGCTGGACTGTCAGTCGAGAGGTCGGGGTTCAAAACCTCGCACCCATTTCCAACTCAGCTATAATGAGTACACTGACCGAGTGACCGGTCGGGAGAAGGATGTCAGCCCAAGACACTGTCGGTGGGAAGATGAGACGGTGAGGGCCGTCTCAGGGCTAACACAAGGGACTGCTCTTCTTATCTGCCCTGGGCAGGTTCAAGAGTTCAATGGCGTCACTCCTGTCACCGGTGGGCTTCCTCCTTCGGTTCCTAGATCCATCTATAGCACATTCCAGTCCAACCGCGTCCGTCTAGGTCTTCCGCTTGTTCTATTTTCCTACATTACACATTCAATGACAGTCCGAGGGCAGGCATGGGCAACTTCTTTTAACAGCCCTAAGATTTTAAGGGCAGCTCAGGAGCCGTATGCCAATCACAGGTTAATTTGTGCAGATTCATTGCCCTTGAAATAGAGACAATATTAATTTTAATCAAACCAAATATTGCAGAATGGCCGTTTAAAGTAAATGAAGATAATTTTTATGATGAAAACCTAATTATCCTAATACATAGTCCTACACGACAATAAAACAATAAAAATAAGTTGTAAGTTTATTCAGTCATAAATCGGATAAAAGGTTCCAAAGTGCCAGCACTGCCAGGTAATAAAAGACATGTCAAGGGCCGGTGTCACGAAATAGAGTATCCCCCATACATGAGTATGAGTATCCCCCTTAGCGAAATGGAGTATTCGATTTAATTTGCATTTTTGGCGGTTTCTAAGTGTATTCAGTCGTACTGTTTGGATTTATTGTACACATATCATTTTTAAATTGCGTATCTTTAGTTTGTAAGTCGACCTGAAATCAATTTACTTCGTCTTCGGTGATTTTGACTGGATTTTCGTCGAGGCTATCGTTATGCGTATACCGACGGGGGATAGAATGGTTTATCCCCCGGATACTCTAAACCGCTTTATTCCATCCGGGGGAATAAATTCATACATCCCCCCGGATAGTCCTAGGACGGATACTCTATTTCGTGATACCGGTTCAAAGGTCTGAAAGTCAAGTGTCAACAAATTGAAACTGCTCAACTAATACATATCAAATCTCTATTTAATGCTTCTAGAATCTAGACCTCCTTGTTGTTCCAATCGTTCCACTTCCCATACGTATGGAAATAAGGTAAGGAACAAGAGGGCAAGTTCTGTTTTATTACAAAGGTTTAACGACATCCTATGGCAAGTTTTAGAAATCCGAATGACGTTCTATACAGGATGTGATCCCATAGTCTTTAAGCGCAATTGGCCAATACCAATATGCCAAAGCATAAAGTCAATTATGGTACACTTCAATGAAGCCTTTCTCTCATAAAATTATGTCCTCTAGCATTGGCGTTCTGTTTTATTACAAAAGTTTAACGACATCCTATGGCAAGTTATAGAAATCTGAATGACGTTCTACCGTATAGACTCGAGTATGTAATCCCATAGTCTTTAAGCGCAATTGGCCAATACCAATATGCCAAAGCATAAAGTCAATTATGGTACACTTCAATGAAGCCTTTCTCTCATAAAATTATGTCCTCTAGTATTGGCTTTAGAGAGTATACGCCTATACGAAGAAGCTATATACCGTACGTCGTAAGCAGAAACGCAGAAAACAACATAATATTATGGAGTCAATTGACCATGGTTACAAGCGTTGCTGTAGTTTAACTATAAGAGCAAAAACCAGTTCCAGTATTTCTACATCCCGAGTGTTCAGCAACGCCTCTTGCCATGAGTGAATGATTACGACAATTTCTATAGCGCCATAACACAGCACATGCCGTTACAACTTACAAGGGCGCTTTAACAAGCATGCATTATAAGCAATAATAAGGACATTTAATAAATATCGACGGGCCTGATGTTCCCTTGCTAGCCATTCGTTCAGAAGAACTCCTTGAACTTGATGGATTCTTTGATGATGACGTGAAGACCTTTCTGAGAACCCGGTTCTTATACAGGCCTACGTCCGACAAAAGTTACGTTGATGAAGGCCAGCTCGGTGACATGGGATGTTCCGAGGCATGGTTGTTCCGGGGACGAACTTTGACCCGAGATGACTTTGGTCGTGAAGACGAAGCCTTTTTCTTCTGATTAAGCTGTGTGTGTGTTGGCTGAATTGCATGCTCAGGAGCCTGTGGACAGAACAGAAAGAAGTCAGTGCTGTGGCTACCATAATAGACAACGTTTTAAGGCAGGAGTAGACTGTGTGGTATTGTGTGTGTTTGGAATGCACGCTTATGTATGTATGAGCACTTGTTATAGCGCCCCTTCAAGATTTCTACTCAGAGGTGCTCCGGACTACAGCGCGGACACTGAATCGGAGTTTCACGCCGAAGCGCAATGAGCAATTGCGAGTGAAGGACTTGCCCAGGGTCCCTACGCGGATGGCTTGAGGTGGATTCGAACCCGCAACCCTCTGGCTGCAAGGCACCGAACATACCCCTACACCACCGCGCCTCACGCTTATGTTTGTATGCTTCTGTATGATGCTTGTGTTTGCAACTTTGTATGTCTATGTGTGTATGTTTATGCTTGTATGCTTATGTTTGTATATGCATCAGTGATGTTAGGCCTCTATGCTTCACCTTAGGAGACACCTTTTTAGAACTGTTAGAGAGCGAAGTTGTGAAGTTCTTAATAGGCACTATCTAAGTGCTTTGATGCATTTACATGCTAATAAAGAAACAAACAAGCGCACACGCCTACATACATATATACAGTGCTTTTTTTCTAGAAAAAAAGGTTCCGGAACTCAACAAATTCAGAACAACTATTATATGGGCATATTATATTTATGCTTACATTTCTATTTGATATTATATCAATATAAAAAACACTAAAAGCACTAAATTAAATTAAAGTATCTAATTAATTTAAAATAATTTTTGTTAAATTAAAAATTTAAATTAACTAAATTATTTGTAATAGCTGAAAAAGGTCCCGGAACGCCGTTCCGGACCGCTCCGGCTGAAAAAAAGCACTGCATATATACTTACATAAATTACAAACAATGCATACAATGTATGTCATACATACATACATACATAAATACCTAAACACGCACGTACATGCACGAATACATACATACGTGCGTACCTACATATATGCATGCATATTGCATAGTATTAGTTTCAGTTTAACGACACTGTGTGATAACAAAGATCATGAGCGTCGCCAACCGCCTTCATCCAGGCTTGGGACTGGCACTGCCTGGCACCAGGGTGACCAGGGCACGGACGCGCATTCATTTGTTTTAATTCAAAATGACAAACCGCTGTATGATTACATGAAACAGTAGGAACACAGCATAACAAGTTAAACAACGGTCGATTTTATAACTGTATAGCAGCCTGTTAGACACCGATCCGTCCTACTGCGGCTTATTTTATCATTTCCCCTAGGGAGTGGAAGGCTGAGTCAGGCTTATGGGGCTAGCGGGTATCGAACCGGCGTCCTTCTGTTCTTCGTGCCTGCAGTGCATTACCATTCAGCCATCACCCCGCCCCATACATTTACCTACCTTTTCGGTCCAATATGGCAATCTTGTCATGGCGGCCGAGTCCTATTTGATGCTCCGATCTCTGCCGCCCTCCTCGTCATTTCCTCGTCTTTACTAGCAACTGTGTTCATGTCTCCTCAAATGTCAACCTGTAAAATACAAGCCATAACAGGATTATTTTGTGGTTATGCGTGAGCTAATGGTTTATACTTCAGCACTTTTGTGTGGCGCTATCGTAAGTGTCTATAGAAACATATATACATCAGAGATGGGTACGATTAGCTAGAATTGCTAATCGATTAGAATTAGAATTAGCTCCTGAAATTTGCTAATCGATTAGAATTAGAATTAGCAAAAGCTTCTAGCTAATTGATTAGAATTAGAATTATCAGCAGCTAATCGATTAGCAATTAGAATTAGATATCGATAGTTTGATACAGTGTATATATTTCCTTCATGAATTTGTCAAATTTTAATCAAAGCACAACAAGTTACTACAGCTAGTTGCTGTAGCCTATTAAAATACATAAAGCTGCAGCCTATTACAATGCCTAAATCTGTAGCTTATTACAATACCTATGTTGCACAACTGCTATAGGCCAATGTGAGAACAGTCCACATACCGGCAGGCAACACCACATCGGTCAATACATGCTGCAGTTATTGACATTGCTACTGCATAAGCTCACTATTGCATTCTGCAATTATCATATCTTGAATCAGTGCATCACTTAGCCTATTGCGCCTAGCTTTTACGACGTAGCCAGCAGAACTAAATACAAGTTCCATGGCAGCTGAGGCTGCACAAAAACAGTGATGATTGAGACGAAGAACATGAAAACGTGAAACATTTTCAGTGTTACATGAGCAGAATGGACATAGAGCCATGACCAGATAATTGAAGTTTGAAACAGCCTTCAGATAAGTAAGTAAGGAAGTATATTCTTCAAACTCAATATTACTAAACTCATTCTTAATGAACGCTTAATTTTCAGACAGCTAATCGATCAGCTAATCGATTTTCGATTAGCAATTAGCTGCAATTGCTAATCAATTAGAATTAGAATTAGCTTCAGATGACAGCTAATCGATTAGAATTAGAATTAGCTGTTTGTCTAATCGATTAGCTAATCGATTAGCATCTAATCGATTAGTTACCCATCTCTGATATACATACCTTAACGCCTATTCCTTTGCCTATCTCCTCGTGTTCACTCGACTTCCTTTTACGCCGCCCTATTGAAAAACTTTCCTCTATGATCAGGCCTGGCTCGGGAGCGCTTCTGAGTAGAGCCCCTTGCAGAAGCACTATATAAATTCTGTGATTGATTGATTAACACGTCTTGCTCAAATGAAACCAGTAGTAGGCCTAAATGTCTTTACACATACATACATCCGTAGTGCTTCCGTGTCATGCATTGTAATTACATACAAACATACATACATGAATGCAATCAAAAATACAGACATACGTCGCTATACTTAATGCATTGCATACATATAAACATACAACGCTATACTATTATTGCTTGCTGTTAGCGTCGGCATCTAAGCCTAAAGCGTAGAAATCATAATGGATAGAATGGTATACAGAGGCGAGGACCATTCCCGTTTGGTCAAGGTCTCTAGCGTAATGTATAGCCATATTATTAAAGAGAAAAATTCACGTAATAGCTAGAGCTCTTCAATTTGCATATATAAAATCAAATTTTAATATCGAGTGCAGACTACGGTAGTGCTACAGAGTTTGTGTAAAAATGCGACATTCGTTTTCACAGATTGGGCTTTAATACAATACAATACAATACAAATGCATCTGATATTGCCCTTCCAAAGTTCAGAAGTGCGAGCACGACCACACGACAGAACATCGATGGCTCTGAGCAACTCTATATATAAGTGAAGGTCAGGGTCAAGGTCCTTGCTCAGGTCCTTCCACAGTAACTGTCTCGAGTGAAGTTCGAGGGCTGTAACCAATCGGCTACCGTGACCAAGAGATGTCAATAAGGCGCCATATGAATAAAAAGTTAGCCGACTTGGATTTCGTCTATATTAACATAACATATTAACATTTATTGGTTGACAGTGGTATAGTTGCCTAATGCCTATATAAGATTAACCAGGGACCTCTGGATCAAGAGGTCCGTGAATTAACCAAAAATGCACTCTGCTTCTGGTCTCAATAGCAGGATGCAATGGGCGTACTCGGAGCATTGTTCGAACATGATTCAGTGTACACACCATCTTGACGTGGATCAAGAGCAGGCAGAGCACGCAATTAATAACGCGTTTATCCGTTGATGCTGTATCAGATAACCTCCATGGCCTTCCGCCGCGGAAGTCTCACTTTATTACCAAAGTGAATCTGATTTTAATACCGGTTGCGATACGTTTCGTATTCTCTGTTTCGTCCAAAACCAGCGTCAAATTGAATGTCGTGGCATTCATTCATATAATATAAGAGTTCGCCCTTAGCTCCAACTACCTCTATCCCTCATTTTTGCTCCATGCGTTCTGCGAACTTTTTTGTTATTCTGATATAGTTCTGCTAGCTCGTGTTCCACAATTGAATGGGTTATACTCCGAGATGTCTAGTGCATGTTCAATGATAATGGAACCATAATAAGCCATTTCAGCTTTATTTTTCCCGCAAGGCATGACGGGAAAAGTGATAGTTCCCCGCCATAGACATCATATATTAAATGTAAGATGTCTATGTTCCCCGTTCATAAACAAAGCGAAACATGGCGGATAGCTTAGACGAATCGTTCAAAGTGGACGACTTTAATCGATGGAATGCAGATGATTTGAAGAAATTTATAACAGAAAGATGCCACAAGACAACTTCATCGAGTTAAACATGAACTCGTGGCAATCAAATACCTTCTAATATTTGCGTGAAAGTAGATCATAGCAACATCGCTACCGGCACCATTCAGTTTGTTTATGAAAGGTGAACTATCACCGGAAGTAAAAGTAAACTGGCTACGCATGCGCACTGATAAACCTGAAGAAGCTTATTGATCAGCGATCGAGTGATATGTAGCGTAGATAGTAGATACATTGTAATTACTCGTTTAAAAGTTTTCAGATTTCTGATCAAATCGAAGTAGTTGAAACTAGCAAACTCTTCAGGTAAGTTTTCAGACGTTTCGCAGTTTCTGCGTTTGCTGAATATATTGCCCTATTCTATTCTGAATTAGACCGCAGGCGATAGGCCGAGGCCTATGGTTCGCGTGGTTGACCTGAAGCCGAATTTTTTCTCCGCTTCAGATACCCACCAGGGCAGAAATCTGTGTCGAGTGCACGTATCATATGAATTTGTCGCAAAAAACTGAATTAATTTATAATGAAGTACACTTTTTAACAAACGAAGACTTATATTAGGGGCCTATAAAGTGAAAGTGAAAGCCTATAAATATCTCAGTGGTTCGTGGGTATATGACTCAGTGTCTGTATTAGTTGACGTTGGGGATTTCGATTAACCGGACATTTTTCATGAGTCATCGAAATTTTTCAAATTGCGCATTTGTCTCTGAAAATCTCTTCTTTTCTTACTTTTTCCTCCTTAGCTACTTCGCCCCTATAGTGGCCATTACCTATGGTCTCCTGTTTATCTAAATTCAAGTGTACCCTATTTCCTGCCCCTCTCTCCTCTGTAGTCCCTGTATCTACGCATCCGCTGTTTGTCCGTCCTTTCGTCCGTTTGTATACAATACAACTGTATTATATACAGCTGGATATGATATAGTCCTCCTTCCAAAGTTTAACAGAGCGATACGACACAACATCGATGGCGCTGAGCAATTGTACGCGAAGGACTTAGTCAAGGTCTTTACACAGTAACTGCCACAGGTTGGACTCGAACTCGTACTCTCCGCGTTACAGGCCGAGCACTCTAACCAATCTGTAGGTCTCTTTCTTGTCTACTGCCCGTTCCTTCCTTCTCCTCTGTCAATATCCTTGTCTATGTGCCTCTCTCATAACTCTCACACTCTCTCTATCTGACTCCCCTTCTATTCGAGTTGAATACAATGGCAGATAAGAGAATATGTGAGACTTTTAACGAACCTCGTTTGCAGATTTCGGCGTACCCGAAATGAAGTGACTTTTGAAAAATCGTCTGATTTTCCCCGATCGCCTGAATTCGTGAATATCCTCCTCTAGACAACACGGATGTGATTCTGACGAAAGCCAAATCGTGAGACGTGTCAACGGCAAACCTAGACCTATTCCGGCGCGCTGTCTGTACAAAACCGATTTTAACCACTATAATTATAGCAAAGGAGAAAATAGTCCGTGAGCGCTGATCAGAGACGCAATAGTTAGTCTCATGCGGGAGCTCGGCCCCACTCGCTCAACGACTCTCACAGCGTGCTGGAATTAACGCAATACTCGCAGCTGTGACGTTACTGACTTAAGGACGTTAGGTTATATTTATAACCGTTCAGGCCACTATAAAAGCAGCCGAGCCTGTATTCAGTGCGAAAAGCGAGGTCTGCAGTGCATACTCGTCGTTACTGTCATGGTTCATCTCGTCTGGTCGTGAATCGCGAGAAAGGCTTTAAAACTTTATTTTTGATAAGTTTTCATATTTTCACTTAGGCTAACTTAGCAAAGGTACGTGCGTTCGATATATTACAGAGGCTTTATAATCGTTACCGTATTACATATGAAGAAGAAAAGCAGTCCCTTAAGCTCTAGTCTTGAATCAGCCATGGGCATGAAGTGCTAGCGACTTCATTTTCTTAGCCTCGGCATAGGAGGGCGGGTGGCCAGTCCTCTCTCTCTCACGCCGTCTCATCTTCCCTCCGACAGTGTGCGGTCATGTGCTCATTATAGCTAACTTGGCTAGCCGCTAGGGGGTGCAGGTGGAGCACAAATCTCGAACCAATTTTTCCTCTGGCGACGATTTGAGCCCCCGACATCTCGAGTAACAGTCCGCGACGCTAACCACTATACTACAGAGCAAATATGGTGCTAATAATAAGGAAATTCGAGACAGGCAAGAACCGTGAACGACAAGTGACGACTTCTGGGCATAGGCTTCTGGGCACCGGACAGGCGCTGGCCATGCATAGTCCGGCTGAATAGCTCCACATTGCAATATTCTGGGGGCAATGATAGTCTGCTTGGTCGCGCAACACTGGCACGTTATGTCTGGGAAGCAGCTGTGACATGGCGACTCTGAGCTCACGCCCTGTGATGGTCTGTAGAAATGGAGGTCAGGTCAACGGACAGGTGCATACATATATATACGTACTTACATACGTTCGTGTACATGTGCTTTGCTTCTGTTATTCTAGAATCGCATTCCTGTAGAGACAATGACCTATTACTCTTGGTATACTGCCATTTGTAAGCTGTTCATAACGCATAACGCACCACACTGTCGAAGCATGTTATTATTATTATTATTATTATTATTATTATTATTATTATTATTATTATTATTATTATTATTATTATTATTATATATATATATATATATATATATTATACAGCTTTATTCGTGCTCATTATCGTGATTGCGCTTATCACAGCTTATGATCTTAGCCTTCAGATAGATCCTCTTTCGTTGCAGATCGTTCGCAATGGAAGGTTGCTATCGACGCGAATCCGATGGGTTTGTTTGCCTGTGGTGTAGTATCTGCATAAGGGCGACGGAAGACAACGATGACCCCGAAACCGTCCACCGGAGTCTTCCGGTGGCTTGCGGCCGGTCTCCAGCAGTCGGGCGACCATACATACCTCCGTCCTCAAGTACGTATAGAAAGCGTAGGCGATATGTAGGCCTATACACTGGTAATTGAATCAGTATTTATTATTAAATATCAAACGAATTCGCTGTCCAAAACTCGCGCGGTAACAAGGTTTTTTATTCGGTCTACATGTTTTCTAACACATTGTTGTTTCATCTGCGCTATGCCAATACTATGCATGTTTACGTAATGTTGCTGTAATAATTATTTAGTCGCTGTGATTATTAACTATTTTGTAGGGGTCTACTTCGCCGTTTTAGGACTTTACCAGAAGGATATTTCTAATTATTATTGTCATTAAAACCCTGTTTAAGGTTCCGAATGACTCTGATGATACAAGCAGCGTTCGTAATTATACATTGCAATTGTTTATTTTTAATTAGGCCTATTAGCGCGAATGTGAATGTTGTCTAAACGCGTTTGAATAAACTGGCTCCCGCAACTCTTGCGTGCGCGTGTGACTGTGTGTGGGTTGTTGTTTTCGATTGTAAGACACACCACTATTATAGTTCTAGTCCAGCACGTTGGCTTAAGCCGGTCGATCTATGACAGATAATCACGTCACTCACAGTTATCACAGCGCGATAGGCAGGACGAACTGTGTTCGGTTGCCACGTTAAACCATTTGGTCAAAATGAAGTATGGTTATGTATGTCTGTCTGTCTGTCTGTCTGTCTGTCTGTTTGTCTATCTATCTGTCCGTTTCCATTGCCCTTGTCTCTGCACACTATGTCGCCGTGTCTCGTGAATGTTTATTTTTGTCTACTTGGTGTGTCTTGGTCTTCGTGTATCTCTGTTTGCCTTGGTGTGTATCAGTCTGCATAGCTATCTTTGTCTGTCATATCTGTCCCATTTTGTATATAGGCCTAGTTATCGTCTTATCGCTGCCTCTGTCTGAGTCTGTATGAATTCGTCATATCTCTGTATACCTGAGTCTGTCTCCGTCTGTATTATGTCCTTCTGTTTGTCTTCCTCGCTGTTTCTGAACAGTTTTCCACGCAAAATTAAAAATACCAAGTGTTAGTAATCCGACACGACACCCAAACAACGACCTCAACGCTTCTTTTTTAGCCCGAAGATATTTATCGGTTAGAACTCATTCCGTGCATAAATCTATGAGAATAGGTCGAGGCCTCGAGGGCATACGTTCGCTAGGCCTAAAGAAAAACGTGTACAATTACATTATAGTATTCTACTATAATAATGCAGTAGTAGTCAACGCGGGGGTGACGTAAAATTTTTATCGACCTCGTTTTCTTTGCCTCGGTTCATAACTGCCTGTATAGTTGCACTTTCTCGTCTGATCCATCCAATGAGGGTTTACCCGTTGTATTAATTTTCTGTTCGCAAGAGGACGCCAGTGATCCAGGCGCAAGTAATACAGAGATTTTCAGTTTCGAAGCATGAAACTTTGAAAGGGTATTGTCATAAAATTTATTTCTGTTGCAGCTATCTTCCGCCTGGCTGAGAGATGTTCCGGTCTTCGTAAGTTTTAAGATCTCGTCTTATCTATAGTCTAACCGGTTCTGAGCCAATTCAATCAAGTAGTGCGCACTCAATGCAATCACAGTCGCATTATTCATTTTAAACTATTCGTTTATTCAATTCAAACTGACAAACTGCAGTATGATTCAGTGGCGTAGCAATGGGTTGTGCAGGTTGTGCAAAGCACAAGGGCCCCCAGCGTCACAAGGGCCCCCAGCGGTCAGACCGTGAGAGGGGCTTTCCTTTCAGAATGTATAGCCTAATCAATTTAACTTAACGAAGCCCAGTTAGCTACATCGGTAAGAGCGTATAGGCTGCGTCTCATGCTCCTCTATGCAAGAAAGCGTATTTGGGTTCGCATCCCGAAGGTGGCTTATTTCAGAGATCTACAAATCTCAGGCTAGCACGGTCCGTGCACGGGGACAGTGGCGTAACGAAGGGTTTCAGCGCCCGGGGGCAAGGGTTGATGACTGCGCCCCCTTTTAATCTTTTTGTTGACTTTTAATCGTTATTTTCATAGTACTATGTACCACTGAAAGCTAATTTTGCGCCCCTCTGGTGCTGCGCCAGGGGGAGGCTGCCCCTTCTGCTCCCCTTCGTTACGCTACTGCACGGGGGGACCTTAAATGCCAGAGACTTGACACTTGTGACTTGTCCAATTTGATAATCTGACCTTATTTATGTTGTATGCTACAGCGCTTTTAGCACAGCGTTTTTCGTTTGAAATTGAAGGGGGGTTCAAGAGGCCCACCACCAAAGCTCTGCACAAGGATCCAAAAAAACTTGCTACTGGTATGATTACATGAAAAACTTGCCACTGGTATGATTACATGAAATAGTAGGTGCGCATGATAACAAGTTAAACAGAAGTCGATTTTATAACTGTATGGCACCCTATATGCAGAAATACACCAATTAAGATACCACCAGAAACAATGACAATACCTCCACTATAGCCAGAACCGCGAATTCCACGATTTCTCGGTGGTGAGCCCTCGATCTGGTATGGCCTCCCTCTGGAGCTTCGCCTCTTACCCAGGACCTTCTCTCATATTGTATAAATTATGTTCTTTTCTCACCTTAAGACTGTTCTTTTTAGCCGTGCTGGAGTTAGGAGCGCCTCTGGGTAGTTTTCTTGAAGGGGTGCTATATAAATGGTCGACATGAATGAACGAATGAATGAATGAATTAATTAATGAATTAATCTTGTTCGCTTGTCACATGTTCCAGGGCTGAAACCGCACATCGTCGACCACCCTACAAGTCCCCGTGAGATTGAAGGCCAAATGACAAAGCCGATGGTCCAATATCTGGTCCATGACGCCGGATTCGAATCAGACCTCGTTCGACAGGTTATCACGAGGCAACTGGAGACAACAGGTGCGGCTAACACTCACTCAAATGCCGACTTCCGAGGCTAAGAAAATGAAGTCGCTAACGTTCCACACTTGTGATTAAGGGTTTTCTGAGCTAACATAAGGAGTGTTCTTCTTCTATATATGCAGTCCTTTGAGCCAGCAACTTCAGCAAGGCGCTATTTAGAAGTCCAGAAGGCGAGCCATTGCGCAGCAACACTTGTCTATCCCTTACCAAAATGCCTGCTGGTAAGTAAGTAAGTAAGTAAGTAAGTAAGTAAGTAAGTAAGTAAGTATATTCTTTATTAAACCAATTGCACATCCGCACTCTGGTGTACATAGGTCTTAATAACAATCAACTGTCAATATGAGTACAACATTCTAACAACAAACGTCTTGCGCTGTAAGGGGTAGACAATGGTCGTGCGATAAAATAAAGTCGTTAATTGGAGACCGCGGGTGATGATGATGATGCCTCTGCTGCTGCTGATAAATATTATTATCATTAATAATCTGTTAACAAGCCTACTGCTATGATGCATCATTGCAATTTAATTATTATTCCCTCCTTCCTTCCCTCTGTGCGTCCCTACCTACCTCCAAGGCTCCAACCGTCCGAACATCTCTCCCCTCCCTCCCTTTCTCCCTCCCGCCATCGCGTGGCTTGCGCTCTGTAAAGTTTATTGTGGCCCTCTACCGAAAGGAATAGACGCGGTGATGTGTGTTCAATGCTGATGACGAAAATGTCGTTTTTGCAGATGACGATCAAAATAATGTCATTCATTTTCAGGTAACTGCTTCCGGCGAGCAGAGGACCTTGTTGCGACAATTTTCGATGAACTGGACTCTCGATTCAAATGAATTCGATAGACCAGACACTGTTGCTGATCTGCATGACATGGGACCACTGCAACTTGACCGGGCTTCGATCGCTGGCTCAGCACCAGACTACCTCTCGGAGCTCTTCACACCGGTCTTAAGCTGTCCCGACTGCCACCGGCTGCGTTCCACTTCCCGTGGTCAGCTCAATGTCCCACACTACGTTGGAGCGAGTTGGGCGCGTCTTTTCCTCTGTGTGGCTGTCCCTATGGAGCAATCACTGGACATACGATAACTATATATATAGCATCTCTAACAGTTCAGGAAACGTGTTCTGCGCGACCTGAGACACATTTGTTAATTAAAGGGTGATATACAAGTGCTGTGATACAGGTAAGTAAGTAAGTCTATCCTTCATTGAACCAATTGCTTACCGCTTTTTATTGTACATTCCGAAGTGTTCATGGTTGAAGGTCAGGGTATATGACGGTGTCCCTGGAGGATTTTCAAGCATTTAACATTATCAGGTGCATACATGATACTGATGATGATAGTCTAGTGGTGAGCGTGTTGGACTGTCAACCGAGAGGTCGAGGGTTCAAATCCCAGACAGAGCAGAAATCTGTTTCGAGATTTCTGCTCCACTGACGTAAGTTACGTCCCATAGCCAAATCAGCTATAATGAGAACACAATGAAATGTACAAATACACTGACCATACATTGTCGTTTGGAAGATGAGACGGCGATGGAGAGGACCGGCCAGCTACACTCATATGCCGAGTTTAAGAAAATGAAGTCGTTTTATATATTTTTCTATTTTCAATTCCGTCGTATCTGACTGTATATTATGTGTAAATCAATATGCTCAATATATGTTTTTGGGCTGCTTCAGCATCTAACGTTTGTGCATTTAATTGTAGAACATGTATTTAGAGTGTGCACTGTGCATGCAGCACACGATGAACTTTAGCAACGCAAGTAACTGCAGCAAATGATATTAGAGAAAATTGTAATTAGTTTGTTTTAACTGCATAATAATTAATTAGGATCTGGCTATATGACAGATATAGATTTTCCTAAGGCTGTGACTGCAGTTGCGTATGATGGGAGTTTCTCCTGGAGTGGCGCTATACAAATTTACAGTTACGATCTTTTGATAAGACTGCTATAACACGCATCAGTGATACTCCTAAATCTGCTCTTACTTCTGCTTCTTAATTTTATATTAAAAGGAAAAATTACAAGTTTGGTGTTTCTTCTTTGCTGTTTTTTTCTAGCACTAGAATAAACCTCTGTCACTATATTTGCAAGGATTGAAAAATACAAAAGAGCCAAGACATGCCAACTAAGGAGCAGCTAGGAGCTTATATTTTTCAGTTCTGTTAGTGGCCTCCGAACTCTTATCCTTTGCAAACATTCATTCATTCATTCATTCATTCATTCATTCATTCATTCATTCATTCATTCATTCAATCAATCATTCATTCAATCATTCATTCAATCAATCAATCAATCATTCATTCATTCATTCATTCAATCAATCAATCAAGCAATCAATCAATCAATCATTCATTCGTAGATTCATATAGTACCTCTTCAAGGGAACTCCAACACAGTCAAAATGAACAGTTTTCAAGCGCTTATAAAGCCTTATAGAATGTGTCAAAGATTGACCTGGATAGGGATCAGGCGCAACTGGAGAGGGAGGGCATACCACAGTAACCACTAACCACACCACCGGGCCCATGTGTGCACCAGTGCTCACTGGAGTCAGTCCACTGCGAATGCAAGGTGAGTTAAATCTCCGAGATCTCTCAGCACAACACAAAAGCTACGTCAGGGAGACTTGCCTATTCATCAGCCCTGTATCAAATGAAACTCCACAAACGCCAGGTTCTTTGGTCGGTTTCGGGTGGTAGGCCGTATACCCTTAATTAGATCCTCTGTGTCTATGGAGCAGTAGGCCTAACCGAGTCCTCATTGTAATCGCTTTTCCAGATGAATTTCATCTCTTCCATCAATAAGCTCCTGACAGACAGACTTGCACACCCTATTTCATAGATACTGATATAGGCTTACTACGTAATTACTTATTAGTCCTTGCCTACTTACTTACTTATCAAAAGAGAGAGCGAGAGACTCATCCATTGAATCATGAATGACAACATTTACAAGTAAGGATTCAGTCTAATTCTTTGAGTCCATATTCGATAAACTTTATTTTCAAGAGCTTCTGCGATTATTTCCAACATCTAACCTGTTATAGGCCTAATGTAATTTAATCAATTTGTAAATCATCTTTGGAGCTACTAAAAATATATTGAATGTAAGTTCCAGTTCCGTAGGCTAATCTTTGAAAGACACCCTTCCTTATCCACTTTCGTTATCCGTTCGGCTTTCTTTCCGCCAGGCTTTCGTTAATTGTTTGTGACCGTATCTATGAAAACTCACAAAATTCTTTTAATAGTGCACTGCGGTGAGCTAGTAGTAGGCCTATTGAATATTTTGGTGCAAACCGCATGTTTTTTTTTATCACATATGATAAAAAGTTACAGCCATTTAATATGTGTACATTGGGAAAGGTTTAGAAAAATCGGGCGTAAAGTTAACTTATAAAGTTAACTTCTAACTACAACTGAAACTATGTCTGGTGCAAATTAAAAGGAAACTGCATTTGTATGTAGGCTACATTCAGAATTATTCGTGTGGCCTGAAGTTTAACATGAGACGTGAAGTCACGTGATGTAGCCTATTAATTAAGCATCGCTGGGAAAATAATGCACAGAACGAATTCCCACCCATTTCAAATTTTTTCGTAGCGGCCTACGAGTCGATTTATCATTTTATTGATTTTAATCCGACTTCTGAGAGTTTTCTTAGACACGGTCACATTTATTAACTTCTATAGAGTCGTTGTAACGATTGGCAGGATATCTCCGAATTGAACCTATAAAAACATGTTAAAAAACAGACGAAATCAGAAATCATCAGTTCCATGGCAAGGTAATGCGAGGTCAGATAGGTCAGGGAAGTAAAGACAGGCAATAGAATGAGGACAGAAAAGTCAGTGCAAGGCAAATTTAAGACGTCACAAATGTAAGGAGATGCACATGAAAGACAAAATGTGGGCCTAACTTTGATCGGCAGTAATGCTTACTACAACTGAAACTATGACTAAACTGAAAAACTATTAACTATAGCTATACTGCAACCAAACTAACATCTTTAAGGAGAATCACGCTGGGATGGGATGAGAAGCTATGCAACTCTTCTAAGTAGGCCCTATAGGCTAGGCTAGCTGTCCTTTAGGTTGTAAATCTCTTAATCAGTTAATCTTAAGCGCAGTCAAAAACTATTTTATCCTAAGTCGCATCTCAACCAAACAATCAACCAATATAAACTCAATATAGCGCCCATTAGAGATACCTACTCAATTACAGACTTGTTATGCGCATTCTCTGCAGTCCACGTTCCTTGTGCTGAAAATTAAGCTATTTCCGTGATAATAAGCGAATAATTGCGCTACAATATGCAGCGCATTGGTCCGAAATTAAAATGAAACGAGGTTATAAGCGGTTATCAGGCCGTTGGGATCACGTGGTTTTTGCTGAAGCCTCGCTGGCGGCCATGTTGGTATCAGATTGACGAATGATTGCGCATCGATATCTATATTTCGACGCGCATACCATGTACCGTATGATGTACGCCTGCTCTGTTCCTATTTCCTGTTCTTTCCAACGGTTACTTCAACGTCACTGGGCAGCTCAACATAGAAAGCTCTGTCTAGTTATATATAAGAGGTCGTTGGCGGTTATACCCACTATACCCACGTTGTGGGTATCGTGGCATACTAAAAATAGTTAGCCTAGGTCCTGTAGGTCGAGACAGATAGTGGGCTTTAATTAAGAAAAAATATAGTTTCCCGTAGGGTCTTGTACTTGGCTACCTGTTGAATTGAAACTAAATTGAAAGGTATGTTTTAGACCTATTATATAGGTATATACATTGCGCTAGTCTACTATTTAATTGTATCAAACAATTGTTTGTAGATAATTTTATGTAAAAAACATGGCTGACTTGGCCTTGCACGACGGACTGGTTTCGTTTTTCGTTATTTACGTTCAAATACGAGTACTTATTCGATGAAACGATTTTGCTAGCAGTACGTTAGATATCTACTTGGGAGTGTTAAAGTCTAGTATTTCTGAATGAATAAGCAAGCTTAATGAAGAAAAACATAAATAATAAGGTTTTTAAGATACATGGTTAATGCTGCCGGGAAAATTCGGTTGATATTCGGCGAAAAATTACCCTCCAAAAGTTTACAAGACTGGATGGGTATATAATGATGTAAGAAAAAACCCCGTGGATTTTGCCTCGAGTGTTTTCCGATATGATCTGACATATCTAATTATAGACGCCATGTATTGCCGCAAACTTTAGGTTTTGTACGCATAGTCACTTGATATGCCATTACCAATTTGCCCTGTCAACGTCACTGTGTGTAAAACATGTCGTGTCAGCCTAATATAGGATCTACAGAAAATAGTCGTTCATACAGGATAGATTACTAACCTAACTACCATCTATTCAATTCTATTCTATGGCCACTCTGTGAAACTTATTTACGTTAACAGGGATATGCGAAGGAACTCTGCTTGAAAGTCTCTCTGAAAGTCTGTATGTCTGCCTGAAAGTCTCTATCTATTTGTCTGAAAGTCTGTCTATCTGAAAGTCTGTCTGTTTGTTTGTCTGTTTGCCTGAAGAAATAGTCGACTCATAGGCCTAGGGCCTACACAATATTCAATGTTCGAACGAAACAGTAACTAAGAAAGGCCAACATTGCGCTGGATAGACAGTATAAACGAATACTTGACAAGACCTGTACTAACATTGTGAAGAGGACTAGATTTAATAAATAACCGAAAACAACGGAGATAATTTATTAATATACATCGCCGCCAACTACGAACTGTGAATAAGCTGGTTTCCGCGACTTCGTTTTTTGGGCGCTTTAGAAATTTTCGAGATTACGATGTTGTCAGTAACTGATAACCTAATGACGATGATGATAACGATGTCGACGACTAATATGATGATATTAGAATATAAATGTGATTGACTGACCTGAAATAACCTGATGTGTCCATTTACAACGCAGTCACTTGTTAATATTCCGTTAATTTTCCAATGGTTTAGCGTCGTCTCTGTGCGCATCAAAGCCGTTGACGTCGATATCAGCAAAATTTTGACAACAGATTTCTCTGCTACAATAATTACATGCGCGCTTCCCGACTGATCAGCAGAAGCCTTTTATACGGATCGACCATCTCCGTGAACCAATCGTTGCGCTTGTAATTCTCCGCGGTGAGTGGACTGATGCGGTATAGAGGTTATTTTTGTCTGCATGACGTCTGTTCTATACAAAGGCCTACGCATAAGAAAGCACGCTGGCATATCATGCTTGCCAGCTTTATGCAACGACCTTATAAAATATCACGGCGTTTTGTACCAAGAGTGTATGGAGATCTATAATAGAGAAGAATGAACAGTTAACGGTCTTTTTGTCAGCGACCTATGGATAAACGTGACTTGCACGGCGGGTTAATTCCCAAGCTAAATAATGGAACGTTAATTAGCGCTTAAGAAAGAAATACGGAATCATGGTTACACTGTGTGTATGTTGGATTGCGTTCATCAGCCCATTTATGTAGCGCTTCAATAGGGAAACCTTCCAAAAGTGCAGGACTCTCAGCACACTAGCAAGCATGTTGAGAAACTTTACTTCGTGATTCTTAGTAACAGATTAGTGACAATAGTTTCATATAATGAGTAGTATAGGAGTGGATATGTGGGCCATACGCTTAGAAACAGCCACCTCAATTGTCTTGTCAATATGAGTGCGATTACAGTCATTATGCTAAGCTTCTGACGGCCGTCCATATGCTATTACTTAGATCTCCAGAAATAGTTCGGCGCGCACACATGAAAACGTAGGGCGTTGCTAGTGGGCGGACGGATACAACATATGTGCGTGTGTGTGTGTGTGTATGTGTGTGTGTGAGTGTTTGCGTGTGTGTGCTTTATAATTATGCGCGTTGCTAGTGGGCGAACTATGTATATATATGTATATAATATATATATATATATATTAAATACATATAAGAATGTTCATATATATATATATGAACATTCTTATAACGCATATATATGCTCTTTACTGGTTCCGTACTTCATGAACAGACCATGCAGTGGTATGTATGGTGGCCTTAACTGCTTATAACGTTATACTCATGGCCTATGCCATAAAATTATGTGGTTTCATCCCATTAGAAACTACATTTAACCGTTTGTTTCCCCCTTGAAGCGCATTGCAAATACACGGTGACGCTACACTGTATACCTCTACAGAGCTGTCATGGGTTCGACATCCGATCACCTTCGATATATAGGCCTACAGAAAGAGTGGAAAAGAGACACTCGATATTCTGCGATTTGGCTTTCACTCCGCATAGGTAGACACTTGGCGTTATTGTAGGCCTATATAGGCCAATATACTGCATTTGACTTTTGCAGATGTTATAATCGAACGGTTGCATGGGGCCTCAATAATTATATATAATCAGTGGCCTCTGACCGTGCAAGTGTTGCGGGAGGTAAGGAGGGGATGAGATCGAAGATGATAGCCTACCTCGAAGTTACGAACAATGCGTTATATGTATGTTTACATGTATGCTTCGGGATATATTTATGCTGCACCTTCATTCAAGAGACCTTATAACATAGGTACATTCTCTCATAAATTAGAAATGTGTTGGCGTTCATTTCGATCACGATCGGTAAATCATTCTCGTTTTTTATGACGATCAAGATATTGACTTTCAATCATGATCTTTTTCATTGATCCTGTTTTCTAACTTTTCTTACAGATCGATCGAAAATGGCTGGGCGACCTGAGTGGGAAAAACACTTCTACGTGGATTCGCAGTCGAATGAGTTCGTCTGTATAACCTGTGATCTTCACATACGGAGGTCAGCGGATGGAGACAATAATGACCCAGAGGCGGTTCATCAGGCGCTGGACGTAGACTGTCGACGCACGCCGATCGCAGCCGAGGAACCCCGAATACAGCTTTCATCAGGTTGACACAAATTATTATGCAGGCATAATATATATTGAAGTAATCAATTTTACTGTCAGGTCAGGTCGCTATCTCACCACAGGTCTTTCACTCGAAACTGAAAACATTGCTTTTTGACAAATCCTATCCTGAATCCAACACTTCTCCCTGCCTACCTCGCCGTCTGAACACCAAACACCATCCACCTTAGCCGCCTGCCTGTCTGCCTGCCTGACTCTCTGGATTTTGACCCCTGCCTATCGATTTTGTTTTGATTGAGCGCCTGTGAATAAGCTGGTTCCCGGGACATCGCTTTTGTGGGCGCTGTAGAAGTTCCGAGTTTACGATTACGATTACGATTAATACCTTTCTATTATGCAGCTGTTGACCGTGCACGTATTGGCTAAATGGCGTCAGAAAAGTCGGGAAAGATAATGAAATGGGCGTAGAGCATGAATCATTCTCTGGCAGGTTGGCATAGGTGACTGGTATTGTATTCGGGGCTATAATTATGGGAGCTCTCAGACGCGTCTTGGAGACCGAGCCTTCAGCCCTTCACCGGTCCCAAGTGTTGAAACAGTCTTCCTCATTCAGTTGACTCATTCATGTCAAAGCTTATGACTTATCTGTTCACGAAAGCATATCCCAAACTAGTTAGTTCAGTGATGGCGCACTTGTAACGGCATGGCTGTGTTACGGCGCTTTAGAAATTGTCAGTGTTATTATTATTATTCAGCACGCTGCGTTAAGCCAACGGGCAATCTATATTATTATCTGTTGTTGAGCGGGCTGAAAAACAGCCCGAAGACGACGTACATGTGTGTATGTGTGTGTGTGTTTGTGTGTGTGTACTTTAGGCATTACGATATAACCTAGTCCATTTTGTGATCGTGCATGAATTTCATGTGATCCTGTTGAGCTCGCTAACATACGATTAACACAGATGCAGGTTAAAAGATGAGTGGGCTGTTTCGCTCTCTCCGCGCAGCCTTAAACGTCATGTGGCCTATAGCAGCCATTAGCCAGCCTGTGCGACTCACTGAAACCACTGCTCTACCAAAGGCCAATCGACGTTTCTCGAACACTTTCGCAGTCACAGACTGGTTATTGGTTGTAACTTAGGTCACACGTTTAAGGCTGCGTGGAGAGAGAATATATATGATATATACTTATATTCTGTATATATATATATATATACATATATAAGCAGTGATGGCCAGTCACATGAAAATATACAGGCGTGTTCATTGTTCACACAAGCACACACACACTCGCGCACGCTCACGCACGCACGCACACACACACACACACACACACACACACACACACACACACACACACACACACACACACACACACACACACACACACACACACACACACACACACAAACACACACACGCACGCACACACACGCACGCACACGCGCGCATGCGCACGCGCACGCACGCATATATACACTGTGCCCCATAAAAAAACACACCAAAAAACTTTTCAAAAATCTTCTATAAAACTAAGTCAATTGTAATAAAAGTTTGTACGTTGTTTCTTAAATAATTTTGCCACAAAATATTTCACATTTTACTTACTCACAGAAGTGGTTGCTGTTAGAGGCAGTGACGCAGACTAGGCGTGTTTGGAAACATATAAACAGAGATTAGTAACTTAGAGTTAAAATGGTTTTCAGCAGCGAAGATAAAAATTTTATTAAGAATTTAGTATTGTTGAAGGGTTACAGTAGTCGTCGGTTGATAAAAGAGTTCCCGCAGAAGGGTTGGAATAAAAATGGCCTCGATGTACTGCTGCGAAAGATTCGAAAAACGGCCAGCGTGGATCGTCAGCCCGGCAGCGGACGACCACGTTCGGTGCGCACACCAGAGAACATTGATGCAGTAAACGATCTTGTGCTAAGCCAGGAGGGCGCACCACAAACTCACAGAACAACTCGCCAGATTCAAAGAGAACCTGGGGTTAAGGTCAACGGCGAATATTACAGGAATATCCTGTTGATGGAGCAGATGTTGCCAGCGATCAGGGGGATGTCAAGCGACTTATTCATTCTCCAGCAGGACAGCGCCCCAGCACATCGCGCAAAGGACACCATTGCGTTGCTGCGACGTGAAACACCAAGCTTCATTGGACCGGAACTCTGGCCAGCAAACTCACCAGACCTCTATCCCGTTGACTACAGAATTTGGGGTCTAATACAGGAACGCGTCTACCAGACAGCAATACGGGACATCGACGAGTTGAAGGAGCGCCTCATCGTTGTGTGGGCACAGTTGAAGCAGAGTGTCATTGACAAAGCTATTGAACAGTGGCGGCCAAGGCTGAGAGCCTGCGTTCAAGCGAAGGGACATCACTTCGAACATCTTCTTAAATGAAACATTACTTTTTCTTATTTAACATTAGACTTACATGCGTTTCATGACAAAGTTTTTTGGTGTGTTTTTTTATGGGGCACAGTGTATATATAGACTATATATATTCATAATTGTTCTGACATAACCACACGGCAACACCAGAAATGTTTATGACATGTTTGTCCATCTGTCTTTCTGTCTGTCGTCAAACAGGCTTGGTTTCAGTCAGTCGCACAAGCGATTGTCTGTCTGTCTGTCTGTCTGTCTCTATGTTTGTCCGTCTGTCGTCTGCAGCCGCGAATGGTTTTAGCGTTAGGAGTGATGGTTAGCATTGCCTGTTAATGCTTTCGTTTTGAAAGAACTTCACTAATAATCACTATAGACTGTAGTGTGATGTTCAATGAAAGGCTTCAAAATAAAATTGTAATGGATCCCGGTTCAACAGGACGGATAGTCAAAGATTTCTGCTCCATCTGCGCCCTCTGCCATTTCAGCTATAGACCTAATGAGTACACTGCCGTATGCTATCTGTAGGAAGATGAGACGGTGAGGGAGAGGATTGGCCACGCGCTCTCATATGCCGATGGTAAGAAAATGAAGTCGCTAACACTTCATGTCCATGACTGCCTTAGGGCTATTTTAAGTGACTACTCTTCTTGTTCTTGTTCTGTTTCTTGTTCTTCTAGTTCTACTACTTATACTCCTTTTTATACCATTTCTTCGTCGTCCTTCTTCATCTCCTTCTTGTTCTTGTTCATCTTGTTCATCTCCTTCTTGTTCTTCATCTGGTTGTTGTTGTTGATCATGTTCTTCTTGTTCTTCATCTTCTTGTTATTCTTTCTTCTACTCTTTCTTCTTCTTCTTGTTCCTGTTCTTCCTACTCTTCTCCTCCTTCTCCTCCTCGTTCTTCAACAAATGCTGAACACAAGTATAAACAATGCTGTCATATTTCCTTTCATACAGGACTTCAGACTCTGGCCCGAAGATGCGAGGACCTACGTAAGTGACTTTACGTTCTCCCCGAAACTCTATAGCAGAACCATATCTCACATTTTCACTGCAATCATCTATGTTCAGTCAATAGTTTAGTGTGTTGTAACTGGATGATTCAGAATAATATAGCGCAATTTAATCTGGTTCGGACTCCGGTATGGTATAGCCCAGTTTATTCTTTTCTGTCGATCACAAACTAATCTGACCAATTATAATCTAACCTAACCAACCCTCTATAGTCTATTCTGTCCAAATGTCTATTCTAGTCTAGTCTATAGTCTATGGCCTAGTGTAGTCTAGTCTAGTCTAAAACATTTAATCTCCTTAAATGCATAACCTACGTGCAAGAATTAGGCTATACAAGTTAAACTGTGGGCGTCGTCAATATAAAAGTGATTAATCAAAAGTCGTTTAATAAGAAGGGAACTTAACTCATTCGTGTACCACGGTGTATGCATTCTACTATGAGGCGAACAACTGAGATCTGTATCATGATCTAAATCATTATTGTATTCCCATGCATCAAACCAGGGCCGCATTAAGGCTATAGTAGTGCGGGCCCGAGACTTCATAGGCGCAACCACCCTATGGGACCCGTGGGACGCGTCCCCCCCACTTTCGAACAAACAGGAGCCCAAAATGCACTCCATTTGCTCAAAATTTGCGTCGGTTTCTAGACCCCGATGGGGAAACTTACGACGCTCCCCCGTACCCCCTATAGTCGTTAGGAGCTTCTTGCCTTCCGCTATCTCTTCCCTCTGTACCATTAATGCCAGTAGGGCCTATAGTACAAGGCTCTGGCCTTGGACCTACTGATTTTGTCATAGCCATTTCTAGTCTCAAACCTAAATACAGTGAAAACCGTCTCACTAAATATGCCGACGATAGCTACTTGCTGGTCCCTGCTTCCTGCATTGACAGCACTCTTTCTGAACTTGACCATATCTCTAAGTGGGCATCCATTAGGAATCTTAAATTAAACCATGCTAAGACCAGATAAATGGTTGTCAAACGACCGAGGTCCAAACCTATTGCCCTCCCTCCTCTCATCCCTGGCATAGAACGGGTCCAGGAGATGGTTGTTTTGGGACTTTGGGTGTCACCATCTCTGATGGGATTGGCTTTGGGGCACACATGGACAAAATATGCTGCAAAGCCCGAAAATCCATGTTCGGCTACGTGTTTTGGTCGCCCACGGTCATCACGGTCAACGTTCTTTGACGTTGTTAGAGCTACTACCCTTGCACGGCTACTTTATGCTCCTCTGTTTGGTGGGAATTTGCCACCGTAGGGGAACGTAAACGCCTTAACAGCATTCTGAGAAAATTGACCCGTTCAGGCTTCGTCCCTGCCGATTTCCTAGTTTTGACAAACACTGTTCTAGAGCTTATTCTACTCTTTTCCGTTCAATTATCTTAAACCCTTGTCACGTCCAGTTTATTCATATAATAAAGTCACATTTTTCACAGATCTAGATATTTTAGGTACTTTTATATCAAAATCATCGGTGAAAATTTGAGGTAAATTAAAGCCCAAAATGTACTCCATTTGGCATCATATGCTCAAAATCGCGTCGGCTTCTGGGGCTCCGCCCTTAAAACTGTGGGCCCGGATGTTGCAGCACCCTTAGCATTCTCCCTTAATGCGGCCCTGCATCAAACATTCATATGGAACAACTACCGAGCTAGATAAAACATGGAAGATTGCAATTTGCAAGGGATGCGGAAAATGCCTATCACAGACTTTTCTTGATTTAATATTATTCGCTAGAGAGCACCATCGTATCTTTTATACGTATACAGTCGGACACGCAGCACACACGTTAGGCTATTTATAAAGTAATTTAGAATGACTGTTTGTTTTAGGAATACTGCCTTATATATATGTCCCGCGTTACAAAGCAAATCCCGACGATGTCGATTACATGCTTAGTCAGCCGATGGTTCGATCCCTGATGGATGATGAGGGATTCGAACTAGACGTCTTCCGACGTGTCATAATAAGGCGGCTGGAAATGACAGGTAAGCTTATAAGTTATACGATCAGAGCAGTGTATGCAGCATAGTGGTATCACAGAGTAGAAAAGGCGCTATAGCAGAGTTACATGAAGATACTAGTTTGCCACCCACATACATGCCTTTCTCCCTAGGTATTAGCGACAGTGTTTGGCATATCAGATAAAGTTATCATCACCACATCCGGCCGAAGCGATCCATCTTCCCGACAGGCCCTTGGCCCATGCACCCGGGGTAGGGACAATTTTCAGTCGGTTCTGCCAGATTAGTTTGCACCCGAGATTTGAACCCCGGATGTACCACGTGACCAACCCAAGCCCCGGAAATCTATATAAGCCGGCGCAACCCTGATCACGTCATTCTTGTGGGGACCATGGCCTACAGGAATCGTTGTGTGGCTGATGATGATAATCCTCCGTGAATTCAGTATGAGAGCTTTACTTCTCTCTTGGTATGTTTATTATGGGTTTTATTTCAATGTTTTATTATTCTATTTTCATTTATCTGCTACCGAAATTCATTTTATATATTAAATTACTTTTATATTTTGATCGAATAGTTTCCATCTTTTAGGAGCTAGTTCCCAGAGTAAGTAACATAGGAGATGTCAATGAATCTTAGAGATATCTTAATTACACGACGGTCCCCTGTGATAGTGGGATGCATTTGAAATTATTTGATACGCGATGTGATATTCATTCATTCATTCGGAGATTTATATAGCGCCCATACAGGCTTCAAGGAAACCTCTCAGAGGCGCTCCCCACACCAACGCGCCCAAAAAGTATACAGTTTAAAGTTTTGGTGTGGAAGGATTCGGATAGAGTTGAAGGGTGCACGGATGCACTTCCAGACCACGGTGTATACTAGGGCATAGTGACCAGAACAGATTATGTATGGCATATATTAATTTGTTGCTCCTATGCATAGGATGGAGTCTGGTATAGATATTATGTGTTTAGTGTGCTGCCTAACTTTGACGCCATGGGTCTGAAGTTATTCCAATATACCGCACAATGCGACTATTGAGGTACCGAAATAACACCGTTGAAATTTGATTATTTTATTAACTGAAGTAGTATTTATAGGAATATTGTAAGCTGGATTTTATAGAACAGGTTAATTTCTTTGACAATTCTGACTTTAATGAGATACAAGCAATACAATATTCGAATATAATACATGGAATAATCCGTTAAGGTCAAACAAGTTGTAATCCTTAATTACGTTTACTTCGCAAAACTTCCACAAGCACACAATACATTTCACTTACACTATGATTTCCAATCACTTTTTGTGGTATATTTGGCCATGTTTTGCGGGATTCGACCTTTGCTCGACTGTAGCCTTCTCTACGTTCTTTCCACAAGACATACTGCCAGTTCTAAAGGCTTCCTCACGGTTATTTTCTGTAAACTTGCAAGTTATAGGAGGTTCACGTCTGTGAAAATCCAACCACTTTACTGGCTTCAAAACCGAGTTTCTGGATTGTGACTTTTCTAACATCACCAGAACTGCTATGGTGACAACGATCAGTTTCCCTTTCTACTTTAATTCTTCTGGCTGCCAGATCTCGTGTGTGTTTTCTCTCATCAATCATCATATTCAGTGACACATTTTCTGGGTGACCAATGACCATAGAAACCATTCTGTTGAATACATTTATCAACGACCTCTCTATCAATGGATGGTAAGAACGTGATAAATGAATAGCTTTCAATAAATGAGTAGCACCATTATAACACTGGGGCTTCAACTTTATTTCAATCCAAATAGGAGCATGTACTTTGATAATGTATTCTGCTATTAAAATGTAAAAACTAAACTTTGGGATGGTTGGGATGTCGATAGGTAAAGGCGTAATACCCAATTAGCAGTAGTAAGCCAATGACTGTGGGCTATCTTTCCATTCTCTCTGCTACTTAAACTTTCTGAAATCAATCCACTTTCAACTGCCAAACACATTTCATAATCTTTGATCTTTACTCATACTCTGAAAACCTGTAATTTCTGGCAAATCTCGATGAATTCGTTTGCAACTTACGACATCAATTGACTGACAAGCAGTAAGAGCTTTCCCTGAACAATTTCGAGCTATTCACTCTGAGCTTTTCAATGCCTGTTTCTTAATTTTATCCTTTCTTTTTCATCACATTCCTTATTTCTTTTTGCAAATCTTCCAACTTGTGTTCCGTGAATCTTAAGGTGATAGTGGGAATTCGAGCTTTAATTCCGACATAAATTATATTTGTAGCAACTTCCTTCGCAATTTTGACGCCGGAGTTTTTTTTGAATGTTCTGATTTTCTAATCATGTAAAACTGCAGAACATTTGCAATTACAGGTAGCTGATTTTTTGGCAACTCGGAAGCACACCCATTATATGGGGCAGGAACTTTTCTTTCTAGTTTTAACGCCATTTATAATAAGGTACATCCACAGTACATGTCTTTTTTGCCATGGTTTTCAACTGCGAAAGTACAAGAAACTTTGGTTGCTCGGCGGCAAAGTTAGATGCCATAATTTTGATGCAATCTTTCTTTAATACTTATTTTTAGGGACAGGAGCAACCTTTCTGATAGTGCCAAAGTTCATTTTTAACCAAAACATATTTCTTGCTATGCCCTAGTGTATACCCCAGATTACAGAAAAGGCTCGATTCTGCATAGTTGCAGTGCGATCGTATATGTTATATGATGTGATATAGTATGTAATGTAATAAAGTAATGTCATAATTTCATTTGGAACGATTATAATATCACGTAATATGTATAATGCGATGTAATATTTACTACGTCACCATTTGGCCTGCTATATTAGCCTATTATATGCATCAGTCATGTGCATAATGTTGCACATCTCAGGCGCACTGTAACTCCTAATACTGACAGCGTGATGATGTGGCGTCGATAACGATGATGATGACGATGGTGATGATGATGACGACGACGACGATATGTGATGATGACGATGATGATTATGATGATGACGACGACGATGGTGATGATGATAACGATGACGACGATGGTGATGACGACGACGACGACGATGGTGATGACGATGATGATGATGAAGACGATGATAATGACGACGATTGCGAAGACTACCACTGCCGACGGTGTTTAAGAAATTGTTTATTTTTTTCAGGAGTAAATTTCGCCAACGCAACAGAACTGTTGGCAACGATTTGTGTATTGCTGGACGCTCGATTCACATAGAGAGAAGACCTCGTGTGTGTAAATACGACAGTACAGAGATGAAATGTAGCCGAGTGAACATCTGGATTGTATTCTCTGCTGGAACTGAGCTAACAAACTTGACATGTACCGGTGTAATTATGTCAAAGCATGAGCCACAGTAAACTCCGCCACTGATCGTACTCTGTTAGTGCCAGTCCCAAGCCTGGATAAAGGAGGACCTGGAGGAGGGTGACACTAATGATATTTGTTATCACACAGTGTTGTTAAACTGAAACTATACTACTATTAGCCACAGTAGATACAGAGTCGCAAGGTCCAAAGGATGGCAACGACCTGCCTAATTCATTCACTCATTACATAGATTTATATAGCGCCCTTCCAGGTAACTACTCAGGACCGATCTCGACCCAGTCCCGGCTGAAATGAACATACTTAAGATGTCACTAAAAGGTATAAGAGGAAAGGTAGCGTGTGCAGAGTCAGTGGAAGTCAATTCCAGGCCTTAGGCCCAAAACAGAAAAAGCACTAGGCTATATGCCTGATAGAAGATCGTGCATATAGGGGACAAGAAGCTCATCCCGCGCAAAAGAGCGGACAGAGCAGCGACCCCGTCACCCCGTACACCCAAAGTGGAGCAGCAAAGCTATATCTCACATATGCAGAGACCAATCTGAGAAGGCAGGTCCACAGAGTCCACACCAAGGTTGCTATTGTTCAACTGCAGCGCAGTCGTTTAGCTGTAGGCCTATTACTGTGTTATAAGGTGATGCTATAAATTGATTTGTTTGTATGTTTCGGCCCTTTCGGGACAGTTAATATAGCGCATTTTTGGTATAGTACCTCACAAAAGCGCTGTACTTGTAAGCCTATCCAACAGATCTAAAGAAGTGCCTTTTTAGGACAGCAAATGTAGGCCCTAAATGCTGCACAGAATCCGAAATAAGACTATAGGAAAGTGCAGTGGGAGAATGTTCCAGCATGACGGTACAACACACGAGAAGGCACGATGGACTCGAGTTGAAGTGCGACAGCGTGACACTTGCATATCTCCAATGGTCGCAGGGCGCCACGCCGCCACGATATCCGACGCAGCTGTCAATAATTGAGGCCCGCCTCACCATTATGGTCTTGAAAGCAATGCGCTTCACAACAGGAAGCCAGTGTAACGCATTTTGCATGTATTCAGGTATACGTGATAATATAATAGAAATGACCAGAATAGCATGGCATATATAACATCTATACGTGTGAAATGAAAATGTAGTTATTTAAGACTATTATGTTTAGCAGAGGAAAGCAGAATATTATGTAAATGCACATTGACTATACCTGGACAGAAGTTTGCAACATAAGATTGTCTACGACTCTACGTTGACTGGTGTGTTTGTGACCTATTCTGAGTTTGGCGGTTTGTCTTGTCCATTTTATAATTCGTCAAACATTTCGATGAATCAATAGTTTTTTTTATTGCTTCCAGAAAATTTAATATATTATACCGAATTTTACGTACAGGTTTATGTGCATTCTCTGTACATATACGAATTTTACAGGTTTTATACGACTGAGTGCATGGGATTTAACAGGCAGACCAAGAAAGAACCCTTAACTTAACACTTTAATGACGAGAGTGTATATAAAAGCGACTGGGAAACGATGCAATGCAGCTCGTCGTTATAGTGTTAAATATGGTCGCCTATTAAGTATTAACACAGGCGAAAGTTGTTCGTTCATTCATCTATTAATTCAAAGAACTTAAATAGCGCCCCTCCAAAATACCTACTCGAGAGACATGGTTACTCGGAGCTTTTGCTGTTAGCTGATAATTTTTCGTATATTTTACTTGTTTTAGAATGGTTTATACGTTTATTTTTACAACGCTTCCATACCGGAGATGATAAGCGTTTTGTTTAAGAATCTTAGAACACTGTTTATATACAGTCCTATACACGCATGTAACGATTCCCTTGATATTAATACAAACATTCCCATCTATTACATGTATAAGCCTATGTAGATATTAGATAAGAGTATACAGATATCAATTAACTGTTACAGTAGCCTTTGTTGTATTAAACATTATTAATTGACCGGCGTAGATTGACTGGCAGTTCAGAGATTTTATTTAATTAATGGGGTTAATAATTTGAACGTCGTGGATACACTACGGAGTTGTGATCATGCCATTGGCTGAATTCAAAAGGAGTCACGGTTGCCTAACCGCGCATGCGTAATGAAGCTACAGGTGAGGTGGCAAAGAACCGTTACGGACTTCTTCATCCGTCGCTGATGAGAATGGTCGTTGTGTAAACGCTTCTAGTTGCGACGAAAAAACAATAGAGCGTTGTGAAGTTAAAACAGTCGTAAGTCGATACGATTACGACTTGAACTATACTCGGATAGTATAGGAACAGTGTGGTAGCAATAGATTCAGTTTGAGGAATCATTATTTCGAGCGAAGTCAAACGTCGTCTCGCTACACACAGGAATTCAAATCTTCGAACGTTGTTTGAATTCGTCGTCGGAACTTATTCGAACTGAACGGTGGATTAACCGTACGTTGTGGAGTTAACATTGAAGCTTCAAAGTACTGTCTTTATTCTTCATAACTCCTACGCTTTCTTGAGAATATGTTGAGCTACATCAAATTAATTACAAAGAGAATGGATCAGCTCACCTGGTCAACCGACGCCATCGCCTTCATCCAATAGTGAAGACTGCGCATATCCGTGGTGGAGACATTTCGAAGTGCCTAGAAGTTGCTTCAAATATCTACGTGGGAGGTATTTTAGATTCCCCATAATACTTAAGATTAGATACATTACGCCGGTCTAAGTAAGGTTAAGTTAGAATATTAAATGATCTCATTAAATTACCCCTAGACTTGATTAAACGAGACCATATTTTAATAATTGACATATTCATTTAAATATCATTAATATTCAAAACGAGCTGAGTTGACTTGATTTCATTGGTTGAACTGTATAACATGACACACATTCAACCAATCACGATTGATGGAGACATTAAATGTAACACGTGTTCATGATCAGGACATATCCTATTATAGTCTAAAAACTATAATATAGGGGACCGTTACAAAACTGGGTGCCACGTCCGGGATAGAACAATTAATTTAGATAATTAATTAGGGAATACAACCCACGGATTAGTGTAATTAGCTTCACAGTAGCGTTAGTAATAGATCTTATTGGATCTGATGCGATTGAAGACGGATTAGCATATTAATTTTATGCGTGACGTAACGACAGTTTGAGACGCTGACGTTTATTGGATATAATAAGGTCAGATTAAAATAGCACTTGTAAGGCTGACTATTATTGGTGTGAAAGAGGTCAGGTCAAGGTAGTTCACGAAAGTTTAAACAGTGTCTACCGAAGTTTTTATAGCGCGTTCGCCTATAATTAATAACAGTTGCGATGGCAGCCGAATACCAAAAATGGATTAAAATTGCGACAGATATGGGCTACGAAGGAGCTGAGATGCGAGAATTCGTAAAGTCGAGACAAGAAGAAGGTAAAGCGGAGAAATTGAGACAAGAGGAATTAGCAAAGGAAGAAAAATTAGCAGAATGTGAACGTGAAAAAGAGTTAGTAGAGGAGAAGAAGCGCGTGGAAGCGTTAGAAAGAGAGGATAGACTTAGGGCCGAAGAGCACAAGAGAATTGCCGAAGAGAGAGAATCTAATCTGAAGAAGGTTGAATTAGATAATTTGAAAGAGATTAAACTGAAAGAATTGGAGATACGAGCGGCTCATGATAAGCAGCAGGCAGAAAGAGGTGATTTCGTTCAAAATGGTGTAGGTAGAGAACACGCAGGTACGAGCGATCACGCTAAGAATGTGAAAATGCCCGTGTTCAAGGAAGAAAGGGACTGTCTTGATGCTTACCTTTTGAGGTTTGAAAGAGCATGTACTGTGTATGAGGTACCAGAGAGATTTTGGGCAATGACGCTTGCCAGGTCATTAGAAGGCAAAGCACTGGAGGTGTACCAGAGGCTAGACATTGAACAAGCACATGATTATGCTAAGTTGAAGCAGGAGTTGCTTAGGAGGTTTAAGCTTACAGAAGGAGGGTACCGTGGGCTTTTCAAATCTGCTAGAAGGCAGGATGATGAGACGGTGGAACAATTCATGTTGAGAGTACAGAGATATTTGAGACAGTGGTTACTGATGGCAGAATTTAAAGATGATTATGATGGCCTAGAAGCACTAATATTGAAGGATCAATTCTTTGTTACTTGCGACGACGACATGAGATGTTTTCTTAAGGAAAAAGGAAAGATGAGTTTAGCAGATACGCTAGTGCAGGCTCAGAACTATGTCGAAGCAAAAGAAAGCAGAGAGAAGAAGCGGGTCCTGACTTTTAAAAAGCGGGATAAAGATCTTAGAGATCACATGAGAGAGTCTGATTGCGAAGACGTTGAGAGACACAGCGGTGGTCCGAATAAGAGTAAGACCAGAGAATATAGAAACCCTAAAGAGAGGAACCAATTCAAGAATGATTGGGATTTCAGAGAACGTAAGGCAGTGAGTGATAACGTCGATAATAAGAAGCGGGGATGTTACAACTGCGGTTCGTGGCTGCATTGCGCAAATAAGTGCGATAAAGCAAGACAAACCGCTAAGGTACACACAATGGCTACGATGCTATGTGTAGAAGAAGAGGAGGAGGAAGAAGAAGAAGAGGAAGAAGAAGAGGAAGAAGGATTAGTAGTTGGTATAGCGTGTTTTAAACATGAGGGCGCTGCCCACGTTGATGATGAGATCTTAATTGGAAAAGCCAATATAAGCACAGTTACGGTTAACCAAAGAATTGTGAAATGTCTATATGATACAGGCGCATCATGTGTAGCGATCAGAAAAGGTTTAGAGAAACCTAAACCACACACAGGTCGAAAGGTTATCTGTATACTAGCTAATGGGATTAGGAAGGAATATCCCACGGCCTGGATAGATATCCAAGGAGAGGAATTTGTGGGCCAGGCTGAAGCCCTGGTTATTGAAGATTTAGTTGAGGAATTGATTGTGGGACCAAGCTTATATGAGAAAGCTTGTGTCATAGATAGGTCGGATGTAGAAACCTGGGATGTTGGAACCAACACTGATCCAAATTTTGAAAATAGCTATAAGATGCTGTGTCGAGAGGAAACTCACAAGCTAGTAGGAAATAACCATAAGGTTAACAATAAGAAAAATGTAAAGGTTAACAAACCTGAGCGGAATTCGAGAATACAGAGGAATAAAGAGAAAGTAGAAGAACCTGTAGAGGAGATATTTGCAATGAGTGTGGTTACTGTGGTACAGGAGCACTTAAGAGAAGATTGTAGGTCTGAGAGGAAATTAAGAAATCCTGATACCAGGAGTTGTGCGAATTGTCAGGCAAAGGATAAATTCGACAAACAGATGAGATATAAAGAGAATAAGTGGAATTGGCGAAGGTCAGAGCGATGGAACAGTGATGTGGATAGGGCAGAATCAGTTGCAGCCAGAGTTAGAAGTAGGAATGGAAATGATTGGAGATCAAGAGGGAATGGAGAAGCTCGTGCGTACCGAATGGGTAATGCGCAACAGAGAAAACCATTTAGAAAAGAAAATCAAAGAAGACCGGAGAGATCTTCTGATGGATTTTGGAGAAGGCGTGATAACGATAATTACGCTGATATCAAATGTCGCGTGTGTAGAGATAGAGGCGAAGTGGAAAATTTAAGGAAATTTGGTTGGAAGAGATCCAGTGGATTTGACAGATGGAAAGGAGTTCCAAGATGTCATAGGGATGAGCAGTGGTGGAGGAAACCACATTGGGAGCGATAGCTAAGTACTATAGATATTAAGGCGTTAAGATAATTGCTGTAGTTATGCAAAAATTATAAAGTGAAGTTATAATGTTAAGTAATATACATAGTGTGAATTGAACTGTGTAATGTTAGTTTGTTCGAAGAGTTTATGTTAATGATTAGTTGAGCATAAGACTAGTCATTGTAGAGTTGAGTGATCTACACGAAAAGTAATTTTAGTATATTTAAGGAATTTCTTAAGAGCTATAGATTATTATAAGAAGTTCAACGAGAATGAGAGAGAGAGAGAAGGTATTCGGTTGAAGAAAGAGAGTGCCTTGCGATGGTTTAGTGGAATCAGAAATTTAACTGGTAGTCATATGACAAATAGTTCATTAAAGCAACTGACCACGACAGACTATCTAAGCAGAGGACAGGAGTAGTTAGTGTGTCAGAACCAGATGTAAATAGATGATAGGTAAATTAGAGTATAGGTAAGATAAATGGTGATTATCAGAGAATATCTATCTCTGGGAGTAATTAAGTGTTGTAAGAGTTATTATAGCGATAGCTATAGATTTAATGTTAGTTTTATGTTGAACATAGGAATAGATGAGAAGTTTATTTAATGTAACAAGGTCATAGAATAGAGAATTTATAGTAAATTCTACTTGTTGGGGGGTCTGTTGTAACGATTCCCTTGATATTAATACAAACATTCCCATCTATTACATGTATAAGCCTATGTAGATATTAGATAAGAGTATACAGATATCAATTAACTGTTACAGTAGCCTTTGTTGTATTAAACATTATTAATTGACCGGCGTAGATTGACTGGCAGTTCAGAGATTTTATTTAATTAATGGGGTTAATAATTTGAACGTCGTGGATACACTACGGAGTTGTGATCATGCCATTGGCTGAATTCAAAAGGAGTCACGGTTGCCTAACCGCGCATGCGTAATGAAGCTACAGGTGAGGTGGCAAAGAACCGTTACGGACTTCTTCATCCGTCGCTGATGAGAATGGTCGTTGTGTAAACGCTTCTAGTTGCGACGAAAAAACAATAGAGCGTTGTGAAGTTAAAACAGTCGTAAGTCGATACGATTACGACTTGAACTATACTCGGATAGTATAGGAACAGTGTGGTAGCAATAGATTCAGTTTGAGGAATCATTATTTCGAGCGAAGTCAAACGTCGTCTCGCTACACACAGGAATTCAAATCTTCGAACGTTGTTTGAATTCGTCGTCGGAACTTATTCGAACTGAACGGTGGATTAACCGTACGTTGTGGAGTTAACATTGAAGCTTCAAAGTACTGTCTTTATTCTTCATAACTCCTACGCTTTCTTGAGAATATGTTGAGCTACATCAAATTAATTACAAAGAGAATGGATCAGCTCACCTGGTCAACCGACGCCATCGCCTTCATCCAATAGTGAAGACTGCGCATATCCGTGGTGGAGACATTTCGAAGTGCCTAGAAGTTGCTTCAAATATCTACGTGGGAGGTATTTTAGATTCCCCATAATACTTAAGATTAGATACATTACGCCGGTCTAAGTAAGGTTAAGTTAGAATATTAAATGATCTCATTAAATTACCCCTAGACTTGATTAAACGAGACCATATTTTAATAATTGACATATTCATTTAAATATCATTAATATTCAAAACGAGCTGAGTTGACTTGATTTTATTGGTTGAACTGTATAACATGACACACATTCAACCAATCACGATTGATGGAGACATTAAATGTAACACGTGTTCATGATCAGGACATATCCTATTATAGTCTAAAAACTATAATATAGGGGACCGTTACAACGCATGCTATTAAGAATTTATGATGGATTCCATGCATGTGCTAGGCTGAAATTTCTTAAGTGAATTGCAGTATATTGTCAATGTATATGCTTGAATACTTTGCATTGTGTAAATATTTCTTTATGATCGCTAGTGCCTTCGTTAGCCTATATATATAGCTAATGCCTTTGCCATTGCCATTTGCTCTTATTGTCAAAAGATCGAAATCGAAAGCTTAGGAAGCCACGAAATGTCGATTGTTTCATTGTTTGTTTGTTTTATTGAAATGTTTCATTTTAAGAAAGAAGCAATACGACGAAAGGATATTTTCTTTTTCCATTTCTAAATGGCAGCTTTTGTACCTTGTTACGTTTGTGTCATGTCTTTATATAGCGAGCTTGTGCAATAAACGAATAGTAGTAGTAGTGCTAGTTCTATTGCTGCTGCTGCTGCCGCTGCTGCTGCTGCTGCTGCTGCTGCTAATAATAATAATAATAATAATAATAATAATAATAATAATAATAATAATAATAATAATAATAATAATAGTAATATTAATAATAATAATAGGCCCCCAATAATAATAATAATAATACAATAGATAATGTTGAAGTCCCTGAGGGATCCTGTATACCTCGGGGCAAAAAAAATATATATATATAATAATAATATAATAATAATATTAATAATAATAATAATAATAATAATAATAATAATAATAATAATAATAATAATGATGATGATGATTGTAATAATAACCTGACGAATAATGACCGTTCCAGATGTTTCTCTCTTTTAATTAATATTTAAATCCCTGAGGAATCATGTGTACCTTGGGCAAAAATAATAAATATGACCTAGCAAAGTCTCCTCAACTTCCATGCAGAGGCTCAGAAACGAACGGGCATTCCCGGCAGTGTATATATATGGCCTATAGACTAGAGTTTCGTTTTCAAACGTTGCACTATATATGGTGACTTCCAAGCAAGCACATTCAATCGATATGTTCACATGTTATGCACATAATTATGCGTCCAAACAGACGTATAGGCAAACACAGACAGACAGGCAGATAGACAGACACACAGACAGACGCACAGACAAACGGACAAACAGACAGATTGACATACACTTTTACAGCTTGCTACGTTCAATTGTCCATTTCCGTCCTGTGGTTCATACTATCGACTGGTATATCCCGACGCGATGATGATTTGATAAGAAAGCATACAGCAGCTGTTGGCGCAAACATTTACGCTCTCCAACTTATTTACGAGCGCACCGTCATATCAGTGGAGTTGTTCAGAGATACGAAGTCCGGTTTCAGGTCCTAAGTCCGATTTCTATAGAGACCAGCAGAGTGTGTAGTGACTGGAAGGCGAGAACGATTGAAATAGGACGGTGATCGAGTAGAGCGGGGTGGCTGGTTGGTGAAGCTTTCGCGAAAATACATGGGTCACGTTTGGTTTCAGACGAAGAAACACGCGTAGGCAACTGCAGACAAACAGACCAACTGGCTGGCGGATAAACAGACAGACAGACAAGCAGACGTGCAGACAGATACCCAGACAGGGGCAATATAGTGGAAAGTTCGAGATTTAATTATCAGACAACCTGTTTCAAAAACATGAATCGAGAGCATCGTAACATGGGGAATAGACTGCGCACACTTAGCCTAACTTTATTACGTTACACTTTATTTCGATTATCCTACAGTATCAACCAGTGTAATATTCAGCACTCAACTAGCTGAGGAGATATATGCTGGTGGCGCTGTGTACAGCATACATTTGCAAATTGTCTCAAAACGCATTATTGTGTTTAGATAAGTCAGATAGCCATGTCTGCAGCGCTTTGTGTTGTAATTAAAAGGCGCTATATTAAGTATGTTGATACATACATGCATAACTGCATACATGCATGCATACAGTAATGTTTTTGAAACTGAAGACGTGGACATGATGGCACATTTGAATAGGAAACGCTGATACGTAATATCAATCAATCAATCAATCAATCAATCAATCAATCAATTCTTTTTATTGAAGCCAAAGAGTAACGAAACAGAGGTAACATGAATATTAGCCATTGATAACATTACAACACAATTATAGTAGCATGAATATTTTTCATTAATAGCAACAAAAGGGGATCCTCAAGGGACAATTGTCCCGCTAGATAGGGTCACCTAATTACTAATATCGTGGTACAATAGTTCAGTTGTTTCTATTCAGAAAATCTAGTACGAAAAACATAAACCTTAACTACATTCAAACTAAGCGTAAAAAACCTTAACTAGAATTAAACCAATCCAGGCATGTACAGTATTACTTCAGAAAGTGGTTAACATTACCCAATAATTATCAAGTGAACATAAACATAGCACGCGCTAATACAAATTAAATAAAAGGAAAGAAAAGGCGAGAAAAAGCAAAAATGGAACAAACTGAAAGGAGATCACAAAATAGAAACAAAATAAAAAAAGACACGTAGTTTTTGTAGAACACTAACAAATTAAAGAGATATGCAAGCTAAGAATCCAGTAGACTTTCACGCAATGACTTTTTGAACAAGTATAGGTTTGGCAGTTTGCGAATATTTAAAGATACACTGTTCCACGCAGTTGGGCCAGTGCACTTAATCGAAAAGAGACGCGAATTAGTCCGAGCAAATCCTGTGCGATAGTCATCTCTAGCTCTGGTATAGTGATCATGTACGTCAGATACACAAGGGAAATAGTCTTTGAAGGCAGGTGGTAATAAATTATTAGCAAAGCGGAACATAAATTCACATATTTGCGATTTATTAATTTGATCAATTTTTAAAACACGAAGATCTTGAAATATCTGACTCGTATAATGGGAGTTGTATGGAACGCCAGCTATAATACGAACCGCTCTCTTCTGTAGTATACAGGGGCGGCGCTGGCCGGGGGGGTCCTGGGGTCCGGACCCCCCCAGCTGTCGTTCAGACCATTTCTCCAATTCGTGTAAATCCGAATAGATTTTTTTGGTGGGGGGGGGTCTGGTTTCGCTGACAGCCTTGCAACTAATGTCATGACTTTGTAACTCTTTCCAATATATTAAATTAATATTATGCTTATCACTATTTATTAGGTCTACTCAAATTCTTTAAATTATATTTAACTTACTTACTAAACCTCTCTGAACTGTGTGCTTATGATTGGTACGTCATTGGTCCGTGTGTACAGTGTTGACTCTTAGTGAAAATAATAACAATAATAATTTTTATGGCATCATTAAATAGAAATCCGCTTACTGAACTGGTTGAGGCTTGCCACTATAAGAGAGACAAAAACTTATAAGCAATAGTTAAATATCTTTTAAACTTGTCACGACACATATTGATGTTTGATGTTTTCTTCTGTTTCAATGTTTTAACTGGATGTTTACAAAATCAAATTAATTAAGATAAAATAGTAATTACATGTTTGCAAATTTTTTGACCAAGTCAACGTAACAACTAACAAATCAAGTTCATTTTAAGCTATAAATGTTTAGTTCAGAGTGGCTAAAATGAGCTCCATATGGCAACATTATACTCCAAAAAGCGTTGGCGGCTGGGGCTCCGCCCCAGACCCCGCTGGGGGAGCTTACGACGCTCCCCCAGACCCCCTAATCGTGGGCAGCTTCGCGCCTTCGGCGCTCGCAGTGCCTCGCACTCGGGCTCCTGCCACGCAGCTTGCAAGTTAATTTCATTTTCGTGGACCCCCCAGAACTAAAAACCCAGCGCCGCCCCTGGTAGTATATGCAACCTCATCAATCTGGTCTGGTAATTAGAAGCCCACACGATATTGCAATAGATCAAATAAGGCTGGATGAGGGAATAGTATAAGTTGGAAATAATATTTCGAGGTAGCAAGTAAGATATTCGAGATAGTATCCCCACATTCTTAGCTATTTTATTAGATATTTGGGTTATATGCTGCTTCCAGGTTAAATGTTCGTCAACGTAAACACCAAGAAATTTGGTAGACTTAACTTGCAGAATAGGTTTATTATCAATGGAAATATTGAAGTTTTGATTAGGTATAGATTTTCTATGAGAGCGAAAGATGATAAAGTTAGTTTTGGAAAGATTAAGCGACAATCTATTGGCTCTGAACCAGTCAGCAACAGCTGCAAGCTCGGAGTTCACTAGGTCCATTAATTTATCAAGAGATTTATGTGAGTAAAATACATTAGTGTCATCCGCAAAGAGAATAAAATGAAGTACGGAAGACGAGTTAGGAAGATCGTTGATATAGAGTAGGAAAAGTAAAGGACCAAGATTGGAGCCTTGAGGGACTCCATGATGAACAAATCTGAGTTTAGAAAATAGTCCATTACATACTACCTGTTGCTGCCTCTGGTCAAGGTAGCTATAAAACCATCGGAGAGGAGTGTCGCGTATACCGTAGTTTTCAAGTTTTTTTAGAAGTATAGTGTGATCAACAGTGTCGAACGCTTTCGCCAAGTCAAAGAAGATACCAAGAGAAAATTCATTGGCATCAATAGCGTGAGAGACTCTGTCCTGCATTCCCAAAAGTGCCATGGACGTTGAGTGACCAGATTGAAAGCCGTGTTGTTGGGGATATAAGATGTTCATTTTCGTTGCATAGCTATAGAGTCTTTCATACATTACTTTTTCAAGGATTTTAGAACAGTAAGGTAAGATAGAGATTGGTCTATAATTAGCTACCTCCTCTTTATTGCCTTGCTTAAATATCGGGACCACTTTCGCCATTTTTAGTGCAATCGGTACAATTCCCGTATCAAATGAGGAGTTAACTATCATGGCCAAAGGAACAGCTAAGTGCCTAAGGTTAGGATTCGCTATGCAGGGGTCAATGTCATCAGGACCCGAACTGTGCGTTGGTTTAATCGTCCGCCCCAGATTAATTATCTCCTCTGGCGATGTTGATTGAATGACAAAGGAATTGGGAGGAGGCGGTTTTATGAAATTGCGATATGAGACTTTGCTAGTAGGAATATTTTCAGCCAGGGATTGACCAATACTAGTAAAATAAGCATTAAATTTCTCAGCCATCTGACTAGCATTGCTGATCTTCGCGCCATTTACAGTTATGCAATCAATATAAGTAGAAGAAGCATCAGCTTTTAATAAAGAGCGAATTATGCACCACGTTTTCTTAAGATTATGATTGTATTTGGAGAATTCGGTGGCATAATACATCTGCTCCGCTTTGATTCGAATTTGCCTAAATTTATTTCTATACTTAATAAATTTCTCTTTATTTTCGGAATTAGGATTCTTAATATATTTCAAATGAAGTTTGGCCTTCTTTCTACATGACTTTAACAAGCCCCGAGTCATCCATGGTTGCTTAGGCGCATTACTCTTCCGTTGACTAGTTTGCACGACTGGAAATACCTGGTCATAAGTATTTTTAAACGAATCGTAGAACAAAGCGTAGGCAAGATTAGGATCACCCGCCTCGCAGGCGGCCGATACACTAGACCAATCAATCTGTGAGAGAACTATGCCAAGATGCTCAATTAATTGATCATTAATTCTACGGGTACTGTTATCCGTTTTCGAATATAGAGGGAGTGGAGTAAGATCCACCCAAGCTAGAACAGGCAGATGGTCAGATATATCGCTCACTATTATCGATGAGTCAATGATTTTGGAGCAGGCATTAGTAAAAATGTTGTCAATTAAGGAGGCCGTAGTATCGGTAATTCTGGTAGGTCGTAGAATAGTGGGAAGGAAGTGATGCGAGGTTATGGAATTAAGAAAGCAATTGGTCAAGAAATGGTCCTGTGACTTGAGGAGGTCGATATTATAGTCACCCAACAAGAAGATTTCTTTACGCGTTTTCGATAGTAAATCCAGTAACACATCAAAGTCCCCGTTGAAGTCAGCAAGATTCAAACCTGGAGGTCGATAAATTACTCCCAAAATAATATCGGCGCCCTTCTTCTGCGTTATACTAACAAAAAGACTTTCGTAAGAGGCATGCAGAGTGGAGCACTGAGGTACAAAAGTTCTAAAATTAACATCTTTCCTAACAAACAGCCCGACTCCACCGCCCCTGCCACTGACTCTAGGTTTATGTACAAACGAATAACCATTTATATAGATTGAATCATCACTGGACGAATCAAGCCATGTTTCCGTGACTGCAAGGTTTTTAACAGGTAATTGTGTTAAAAGAATTTTGATGTCAGATAATTTAGAAGCAATGCTCCTACAGTTTATGTGCATAACACGGTCATGCTACATGATGCCTTTGAAATAGCTCAAACACGTGTAGAGCAACCTTTTCTAAGTGAAAATCTTAAACCTAATCAAAAATAAACTGAAAAAGTCTTCTCACGATTCATGTCTGTCTATATATACGACATGAACCACGGCAGTAAATGAGTACTAATGACGACTGTCGACTGAACAGATCGCGCATAGGAAATTAGGAATCCTGCAGACGTTGCTCGGGATACAGACTTCGGTAGTTCTATACAGCTATACCTATTGTATTTTTTGTATTGCATCTATCAATTTATATAGCGCCTCTCGCAGTGCACACCAATCAGAGGCGATCTCAGTTCGAAAGACCCAGAGCAGAAAGAGGTCGTGAGACAGCGAAAAGAGGCACTTGGCCCACGCCGCCCACCAGTTAATAGACAGGAACGTGTCAACCTATACCTGCATTCCTCCTGGAAATAAAAGTCGTTGCGTCTTAGGTTGAACCTATACCTACATCACTCCTGCAAATAAAAGTCATTGGGTCTTAGGTTTGTTCGAATTTATTGAGTTTATTGAAGAGGCCTGTCTAACCAACCTGCGCACACCAGGTTTGCCTACATATTTTATGGCGTTAATTCCAGCGCGCTCTGAAAGTCGTTGAGCGAGAGGCTAGACGCCATGCACGAAACTACTGGGTTTGAGCAGCCCTCTCGTAGTACGACTAGTTTTATAATTATAAACTCGGCTTTGTAAAGGCAGCACGCCGGAATAGGTCTATTTTTGATAATTCACGACTTCGTCTTCCGTCAGAAACGCGCCGTGTAGCTTGCCGAGAGGTTATTCGAGAAGTTAGTCGATCTGAGAAAATCAGACGATCTAAGGGTTACTGCATTTTGGGTTCGCTGAAATCTGCACATAAGGTTCGTTAAAGACACATATTTCTCTTACATGTATCTGCTAATCTGTCAATTCAATCAAATCGGAGAGAGAGAGAGAGAGACAGACAGACAGACAGACAGACAGACAGACAGAGACAGACAGAGAGAGCCTTTTTGCCCGAGGCAGATATACTGCCTCTTTTCCGCAGGCGTCTGAAACCCATTCTTTTCGATCGTGGTTTGGTGTTGTCAGGTCGGGAGCGCCTCTGAGGAGTATTTCTTGAAGTGGCGCTATATAAATTTACGATTACGATTACGATTACGATTACGTAGGAACATTGAGCAAGTCCTTCACTCGCGATTGCTCTGCGCCGTCGATGTTTTTTCGTATGGTCGTCTGTGCACTTCTGAACTTTGGAAGATGGGCAACATAGAGTTGTACTGTTACACTGCAGGCCTATAGAGACGGACGAAAGAACGGGAAAACAGCGAATGCATAGATACAGGGACTACAGAGGAAAACTTCTGTAAATAAAATGCCCATCGTAATTCGTCACAGCCAATATCTGCAATTTTATTCGTTCTACATTTGTCAGCCTTTGGGACCTTAATTTATCGTATACAGGATTCGAAGGAATGAGAACATTGGATGAACGATAAGTTACGCTATGGATAGATGATACAGATGAAAGAATGGAGGTAGACGCCAAACAAATGGTACCAGGATGATAATGAAGACGACGATGGAGGCGGTGTCATTGATGATGTCGATAATGATGATGATTATGAAATGACGATGGCGACGATGTGGTGATGACGACGACGAAAATAACGTATCATATCTAACAACTTCTAAAGCGCCTTTCGCAGTACAACCTAATCAGAGGCGCTCCCAGTGAGCAGGCCCCGTGAGAAAAGACAAGTTTTAAGACAACGAGTAAGGACAGTAATGCCCTCAGTTAGCACCATGTTCCGAATCGCATGCAGGAGGAGGTCATTCCAGAGCGAAGGATCAACAGAAGCATAAGCACGATTTTAGTTCCATGCAGCCCAACTTTAAATTCTGGATTTCATTGAGTGAATGTCACGCCTTCTAGTGTATGGGATGCGACATAGGTTAACCAGATCGATCGATCTGATTTACTCATCACCGATCGATCTGATTTACTCATCACGGATCGATCTGATTTACTCATCACCGATCGATCTGATTTACTCATCACGGATCGATCTGATTTACTCATCACCGATCGATCTGATTTACTCATCACGGATCGATCTGATTTACTCATCACGGATCGATCTGATTTACTCATCACCGATTGATCTGATTTACTCATCACGGATCGATCTGATTTACTCATCACGGATCGATCTGATTTACTTTCGTCTCTCCCAATACACGAGAAGGCGTGACATTCAGAGCTTGAAATCCAGAATTTGGGTGATCGGTAAATCGATCGATCTCGGCGGACCTGATTCGAACTTCTGGTCTTGGTATCGCAGCACGATATATAACAAATGTTGGAAGTTCAACAGTGAACTAACTACTTATCAACGGGTGAACTACTTCAACATCACGGCGAACTACGTCAACATCACGGTGAACTACGTCAACATCACGGTGAACTACTTCAACATCACGGTGAACTACTTCAACATCACGGTGAACTACTTCAAGGGCTTATCTATAATATAGATCAGTGCTTCCCAAACATTTCAGTGTCACGAACCAGCAGAATTAACTTTTCAGTGTCACGGACCGGCAGGAATTTTCCCACTTCCCGGTGCTAAATTTATTAATTAGCCTATTTCTGTTTTTCGATCACCTAAAATAGATTCCTCAAATATGTGCTAAAATTGATTTAAATGCATACTTAGCCAATTCTACGACTCTATTGCCCTTTAACTGCTAGCGTAAAAAGATTTTTTATGACTAAAAAATTATAATAGTCGTTTCCTGATTCCGAGACATTTTTGACCAGTTTCTTGACTCATTCTGCGGACCGGCAACTGAGGGCTCGCGGACCGGCACCGGTCCGCGGACCACTACTTTGGGAAGCACTGATATAGATGATTTAAAGTCTATCTAGTCCGACAACCGACAAACGATTGTCGTCTGTATAAAAGCAAATCGCTTGTCGTTTTCAGCTATTCATTTCGAGTCGTTTTGAAGCTGAGAAAACATCGTCTTAGAGGTATTACACTTACTTCGATTATATTTGTGTATACACATAATAAGACTTAGTCGAATTTTAGTCTTAATAAACAGTAAAGTTTTCACTTTAATATACGTACACTGATGCGTAGGCTTATGTGTGTTTGAAGCAGAAGAAGAGGAGAGCAGTGGCAGAAGTCCCTCAAGTTAGCCAAGTGATCCAGTCATGGGTGTGAAGTGCTAGCGATTTCATTTCTTAGCCCTGGCATATAAGGGCGGGTGGCCAGTTCTCTCCCGGCGCGTGTACAGTCAGTGTCCTCATTATAGCTGAGTTGGCTAGGGGATGTAGATGAAGCAGAAATCTCGAAACAGATTTCTGCCCTGGCGGAGATTTGAACTCCGACCTCTCTTGATTGACAGTCCAGCGCGCTAACCACAACACAGTCGCGGGCGGCGCACCCCATTATGTGTGTTTGAATATCCTCAAATGGCATTACTGTAGAATGTAGGCCTACAACATTTGGCTGTTGCAGGTGTCATAATCGAAACGTTACATAGCGTCTCAATTTGTCGGAGGTCTCTGATCGTGCAAGGGTTGCTGGATGTAAGGAAGATCTCAAATCGAAGATGATAGCCTTCCTCTAGGCTAACAACAATGCGATCTCTGTCTATGTCACATGACCAGATCGGGGTTCAAACCCCATTTGCTGAGCGTTATTCGGTGGCATAGGCTATAAAGAACACAGATGAAACATCTGAATAGATATCCTGAGTGGCCGAGTGGGTTGGTTGCCTGCTCGTCACGTCGGCGCCCCGGTTTCGCTTCCCGGTCGGGTCGGTTTATCAGAGATTAATTTCTCGGATCTTTACTGCGGGTGGCTCGGTCGCAATTTAAACGTGGAGTACAAGGTTGCTTTCTGCCTCCGACACTAATCATCTTCGATATGAAAAAGTGTCGTTAAGCCGAAACAATTTTATCTGAATACCTGTTGTCGAGTGTTTTCACATGAATTACGTTCTTTCATCAGACCAACATTACCGGTTACATGCATGATTATATCATGAACGATCAAACTGGGGTGAAACTTATTATGTATATTGCACCTTCGAAAAGCTTTCATAATTATAGGGATTGGAGAAACTGCATTCAAGAGACCTTATAACACAAGTACATAGGCCTACTCGAATGAACTATATAAATGTGTTTGCGTTGATTTTTGAACATGGCCACAAATTAATCTCAAGATCTTGACTTTAAATTGTGATCGTTTCAATTGGGTCTCTTATATTACAGATCGGTCGAAATGTCCGAACGACGTCATTGGAGAGATCTCTTCTACGTAGATTCTCAAGCGAATGAGTTCGTCTGCATGACCTGTGGTCTTCGCATAAGGAGGTCAAAGGATGGAGTTAATGATGACCCAGAGTCAGTTCATCAGACGTTGAACATTGACTGCCAACGCACTCCGATCGCTGCCGAGGAACCCCACATTCCGCCCTCCTCAGGTAAAACTTTATGTATAAAAAAATAAAGAATAAGAAACGATGACATAAGACAATCATTAGGTATCCAAACAACTCTGCTAGACAAAGTCGTTCAACGAAGACTCCGATGGTTTGCAGAATTCCAGTTGACAGAATGCCATATAATGCACAACATGCAAGATTTGAAGGAAACAGAAACAAAGGCAGACCAAGACTGTATACGCTGGATAGACAATATAAATGAAGACATAGCATCACTTGGACTAACGCTAAGGGAAGCAATGGATTTGAAAAATGACCGAGGACAATGGAGATTATTTATACCCATCGCTGCAAAACAGTTTGCGTCAGGAACTGATGATGGCGATGGCGATGACAATGATGATGAAGATGATGAATGCCTTTTCAGTATTCTGCTGCATTACATATTGGCTAAATAGTCTGAGACGCTGAAGAAAATCTTGTTTATCCGCGAAAGTGTGTGTGTTACTGTGTGTGTTACTGTGTGTGTGTTTGTGTGTGTGTGTGTGTGTGTGTGTGTGTGTGTGTGTGTGTGTGTGTGTGTGTGTGTGTGTTTGTGAGTGTGTGGGGGCCGGGGCTGTGCGTGCGCGTAAAATTTCACGTCAGGCCTATTTAGCTCAGCATGCTGACATACGGTTAAAGCATCCGGGTGTCCGAAACTGTTAGTTGATGATTATGTTATGAGTGGGCTGTAGCCTGTATATAAGCGTGATGTAGCTGCTAAACTGTTCGGGACACGATGGACACAAGCACACACCGACACAAACACAGACACATACATGCACACGCACATGCGCCTGCCCGTTTTTTATTTTCCTTTGCCTCTCGTCGCTACCTGAGATGTCTGGAGATGACGGTGGAGGATGCTGTCGGGGTGGCGAGGGACAGAGAGGAGTGGAGAAGCTGCGTTGCCCGATGTGCAGTCCTGCACGGGAAGGACTAAGGTCTAAGGTAAGGTCTCGTCGCTTGGTCTCTCCTCGCCCTGTATACAGTATACGTGATAGAGACAGAGTCGGAGTAAAGAATGGTCAAACAACAGTCTGATTTTTTAAGTCGACGCTGATTTAACCACACGTCATAACCGATTAACCGTGCGTGGCTTTGGTCTTCAAGCAATCTCTTGTCACTCCTCTTCTGAAAAAAATCAAATCTTGACAAGGAAATCCTAACTAATTACCAACCCATCTCCAACCTTCCTTTCTATCTAAATTAACTGAACGAATTGTCCTTGCCAGGCTAAACGACTACCTCTCTTATAACTCACTCCTCAACCCCCACCAATCTGGCTTCACTAAACACCACTCAAATCACTCCCATCCACCATCATCGCCAATCATCCACCATCATCTGCCTCAGGCTCCTCTATCCAGCACCCCCAAGGCTTTCCACTCGAAACTAGTCTCTTCTTTTCAAGAACTCTTACCCTGACTTATTTGATCCTGTACCTTCCAATCCTCGACCTAAACGACACCCACCTTAACATCTGCTGTGCCCTCTCTGATCCTCTGGAAACCGGACTCGGACCTCCCTCGGACTACTCTTTTGGACAAGTTGGACAACCCCTCTTCTATAGACGCAGTTTATTTCGCTGATCTCGTCTTTTGATGCCTATTGATGCTTTCGGTTGGAATTAACTTTAAAATAGATTTTTGAATGGTCTTCAGTGAAAGCCTTCAAATCGCATTTCATACCTAAAACGTCCTTCAAACCTGGCAATGATCTTACGGTAATATTATTCTGCCAGCTTTTCGATATCCAACCACCCAAATTTACTCGTTCCTCAACAAGCTCTTTTCTTTCTCGGCCTCCAGTCTCTTTCTGTCTGAAATTCTGCAACCGCTCCTTAATCTACACTGCACCATCTCTTAGAGCGAACTCTCGATAGATCTCCTAAGATCGCTCTCTGGTCTGCCAGTCACACCACGCACTTCCTATGACGACCACCACCACCACCGACTTCCACCATAGCACCATGCTGCTTCCTAAACTTGCTCCCCCCATTCTAGGCTGCCACAGGAACGGACCAAACAACCTGACTATTGCAGACTTGATTTGATATAGCGCCCGTGAAAGCTGGTCTCCCCGACGTGACTTTTGTGTGGCGCTAAGAAATTGCGGAGCTTTACATTACATTACATTACATTACAAATCCAAATTTTGATTGATCATCCTGCAGCCTGGTTCAGCAGAAGTAAACAATAATTATACCATTGTGTTTCCGTTTACAGGACTCCACCCTCTTGCCCGAAGATGCCAAGGCCTAAGTGAGTGGATACAGTCATGTTATCTAAGAAATCATATAGGATGATAGGAGGCCCATGCACAATTGCACATTGCACATCTATATACTCTTATGACATATAGGATGATAGGAGGCCCATGCACAATTGCACATTGCACATCTATATACTCTTATGACATATTACTATAGGCGATAGTGTGATTAAGGGCAAATTATTATAATCTGCTCTGGTAGCTTATTCTGACCACAGGTCCACACTTTTAATTAAATCCATGCAATGCTTATCTAATCTATTCAAATTTAATACAATCTAGTCTAGTTTATTCTCAGTTAGTAGGCCTATACAGTCGTGGTCAATGCGTTAACAACATCTTATGACTGCCTTGACTGTTGACGCTGGGTATACCTCCCTGACTTCCGAGCATTTAATCTTCTGAAAGCTATTGATGCATTCATACATTGCAATTGTGTTAACTTAAATCAGCGAAATCATCAACCGTGGATGTCGACAATATTAAAATGACTATCCAAAAAGGTGTAATAAGAATGTAACTTAACTCTTTCGTGCCTGTATTCTAAAACAAGACGTACAACCGAGGGGTTCACTATCGATAGGGCGACTCCGAAAGGGCGACCATCAAAAGGGCGACCACAAAAGGGCGCCGATTTTAAAGGCGACTGATCGAAAAAGCGCCGATCAAAAGGGCGACCGAGCTAAAGGGCGACCATCAAAAGGGCGACCTATAGGCTGAAATCTCATGACCATATCGATCGTGAATGTTAATGTCAGTTATGAATAAACGAAATGAAAAAATTACAATTTATAATGTTAGTTATTAGAGCAAATAAAACACTAATGATAGTCAACGAAACGAAAGTCTCTGCATAAGTCTCTGCATAAATGTTCAATCTAAAAAACACTAATGATAAATTAAATAAAAAAGAGTAAACAACGATCACTCGGCAGTAAAAGTTCAGAAATTACATGACACATAGGCCTACAAAAGCCTGTTTGCCTAGTTCTCTTTGATCTACCGTATTTCATCAACCGAACCACTCAGATCGTACACAGCGCGAACGTTCGATGTTCGCCTTTTTGATGGTCGCCCTTTAGTTCGGTCGCCCTTTTGATCGGCGCTTTTTAGATCAGTCGCCTTTAAAATCGGCGCCCTTTTGTGGTCGCCCTTTTGATGGTCGCCCTTTCGGTGTCGCCCTATCGATAGGATACCCAACCGAGGAATGTATCACCCAAATATCTATGATTCCATGCATAAAGCATTTATGATAATAATGATATATCTCGGAGCAACTGTGTACTGTATACCAAACTTGTAGAATCATGGAAGACAGCAAGGTACGACCGCATAATGAGGGCTGCAAGCCTGCAATGATAAACGCACTGCATTAAACTTAGGCCTACATATCCACGCTGACATTTTGCGCACTAGCTCAGAAAAATCCCTATCGCAGCCTTTTCGTGATCTCATTTTATTCGCCAGAAGGCGACAGCGTTGCTTGTATAACACAGCCGGATACGCACAACGAGCTATTTATTAAGTAATTTAGAGTAACTGTTTGTTCTAGGGATACCTTTCTATGTCCCGCGTTACGAAGCAAATCCCGACGATGTCGATTACATGCTTAGCCAGGCGATGGTTAGATCCCTGATGGATGATGTGGGATTCGAACGAGAAGTCTTTCGACGGGTCATAATAAGGCAGCTGGAAACGACAGGTATAGTATACGATAGGTGCGAAGTGTATAAGCCTAATGGGATGGGATGTAATGCGATATAATATGTAATGCATGAATATAATGTGATGTTAGGCCTAAATGTGATATGATGTGATGTGCGATGGAATATTATATATAGTGGAATAAGGTAATGTGATATGTAATGCGATGTTAGGTATAATGTAGTGATGTAATGCAGTGGTATAATGTAATGTTATGTGACATCTAATCATTTCTAATGTAATGTTATAATGTAATGTGATATCTAACCTGATGCTATTTGCAATGTGATGTGGTATGCAATAAGGATGTCATTTGCAATGTGACACTATATATTGAGTGTGGTATGTAATGTGATGTGGTATGTCACCATTGGCCTGGTAGATGGACGTAATAGTGAAGTGCCCAATGGAACAAGTTCCATGAGCAGTCTATACCTCATAATGATGTGGTGTCGATGACGACGACGTTGATGATGATGACGACTACGACGATTATGCTGCTGCTGATGATGATGACGGTGATGGTTATGATGATGACGACGATGATGATGACGGTTAAGATGATGATGACGACGAACACTACCTCTACCGATGGTGTTTAAGAAATTGTTCATTGTTTATTTTTGTTCAGGGAGCAATTTTGCCAACGCAGCAGAACTCATGGCGACGATTTGTGAAGTGTTGGACGCTCGATTCACATAGCGACGGCTGCGTATTATATGTGTAAATATGATGAAATGAAGCTGAATGAAAAGGTGGCTATCATCTTCTGCTAGAATAGGGTTGAAAACTTGAAATGTATGTCAAAAGGCTGGAGGCATGCAAGGGTCTGAAGCTGTTGATAAGATTGAAAGGACATGGTTTAGCTATGTGAAGATATTCACGGTACAGACTCCTACACAGTGGCGGCACTACACCAGGGCAAGCCAGGGCAAATGCCCTGGTAAAAAGCCTTTGCCCTGGTCGTTGCCCTGCCAGAATTTGTGCCCTACCGAAAATTTATTCAGGCATATACCGCCCCTGCACTGGTTACTTGTATGACTGCCCTATAGATATATGCCTTGGTTAAAAAAATGTCTGGCGCCGCCTCTGCTCCTACAAACACCCAGAATGATCGTGTCTATGCTCGTGTTAGGAAAAAGCGAAGTGTGACACCTGGACGGCTGCTGAAAGGAAGAAAACGTTTCTCGCAAAGTGTCATGGTTTCTGTTACGGTTTCGAAGTTGGGCAAAACGGCCCCTTTTCTGTAACACGGCGAGTTAAAGTGAACAGTGTTTAATCAGGAAGTTCTGGAGGATGGATTATTACCTGACATTCGTCGTCGGTCCGATGCAGATTACATCTTTCATCACGACGGTGCACCTGCGCACCGATCACGTCACACTGTTGCCTATTTGACTGAAAACGTTCCGGCGTTCATCGAGCCCGACAATTGGCTCCCCCGATAGTCTGGCTCTTAATCCGGTAGATTATTCGATCTGGGAATATTTGCATCAACTTGTCTATCGACATTCAACATCTCAAAGAGGTCATCGTTAACTGCTGGTCAGATATCAGTCAGCTTGTAAGAACTACATGTAGGCCTATGCAAGACTCGTGTGTGCAAGTGCAGGAAATCAGACTTAACGTGTTGTTCTCTGTGTGGGTGCCAATTGAGCTCATGGTGCATGCACAAACATGAAGTGATCAATCATTATCATTTATCAGTTAATTCAGTGTACTATACAATTGTAACAAAATGATGTTAATGTTGCTCCGAACATTAAATATTTTACACCAATAAAAGTGCGTCATTATGATTGCTGAGTTATTATATCGCTCAAATCTATAGAAAAAGGCCATGGATAGTTCAGTCAAATGTTGTTTTATTTGTGTGATTCTGTGAAATGTTCAGTTTCCTTGATTTTGACCTTTCCTTGATTTTGACCTTTGACCTTGAAATGGCCTTAGGTTAACTTTATCGGCCCGAGCAAAAAATGTAAAAGAATCACCCAAATAGAACAATATTTGGCTGAGTTATGGCCTATTCCCTTTATTTCAAACTTTTGACCTTTAATTGACCAAGGGTCATCTTAGCCTCTGAGTACTCCAGGGGTTCAAAAAAAAAAATCAAAATGAAAAGTTGGTTTTTTGGTTTCTTGGTTTTATTTGGTTTTTTGGTTTTTTGGTTTTTTGTTTTGGAGATTTTCCTATTTCGGATGATAAAACTCATAAAAGTTGCATAATACCGTTCAAATTAATCAGATGCATATAAATGAAATTAATTAGAACAGTAGAACCGTAGAATGTCATAAAACGAAGTTAAAAAAGACCATACAACAATTGCCAAGAGACTTGAAGAGACGACATTTTTGGCATTTATAATTTTGAAATTTGTAAAAAACCAAAAAACCAAAATTTGCAGATTTTTTTTTTTTTTTTTAAAAACAAAAAAACAAAAAACAAAAAAACCAAGCCTTTAACAGCCCTGAAGTACTCTGTGTTTTCAAATGTAGCTCTTATCGGCCCTAGCAAAAGGTAAAAGAATCACCCAAATAGAAAATATTTGACTGAGTTATGGCAATTTCCCCAGATTTTCCTCTGAAATTGCCCTTTTTTTATCTTAAAATAACGTTGGATCATCTTACATCTAGTAACCTTGATTCTTACCACAGTTAGCCCTTATCAAGTCGAGAAAAAGCAAGAAAGAATTAGCCGAATTCAACAATTATTGGCTGAGATCTGGCCATTTTTCTCTAATTTTTGATAGACTTAATTTTTTATGACCTTCAGACCAAAAATTCAGCTTGTCAACAGCGATTTTTGTCATAAGCATGGTCGAATTAGTGTAAAACGTATGTTGCCAAAAATGAACATGATTTGCTTCTGACGCGGGATTTTCCATTATTTGCGCCTAGACTATAGGCCTATTATTAACTGCATGATATATATATAGAGATGAAAACCGGATGTCGGTCGGTTGTTCGTCTGAATCATTCAGTAGGCCCTTGAAATAGTTTCAAGTACCTATTGAATGATACTCATTTACAGCTTCTGAATGATCCAGGCGAACAACCGACAGAAAGCCTTTTGTCATCTGTAAACATAAATGCTTGCCATTGACAGCTATTACAGAGTTCATTTCTGGTCGTCTTGAAGCTGAGAACCACATCGTCTAAGAGGTATTACATTTTACTTGATTATATTTGTGTATACATGCAGAGGCGAAAATCTATACATAACTTTGGGGGGGACAGAGTACCTATGAGGCCCGGATTTTGGGGGAACAGCAAGGCTTAAGTCGAAACTTTGGGGGGGGACTGCCCCCCTCTGTCCCCCCCCATGATTTACGCCACTGTATACATGTAGTCGAATGTTAGTTTTAATACACAGTAACGTTTTTATAGGCTACGTACAGTGATGCGTATATATATATATATATATATATATATGATTGTGTGTGTGTGTGTTTGAAGAAGCAGAGAAGTACCTCAAGTTAGCCCTGGGGCAGTTGTGGTTGTGGTGTGTTAGCGATTTTATTTTCTTAGCCCTGGCATATGAGAGCGGGTGGCCAGTCCTCTCCCGCGTCGTCTTATCCTCCCACCGACAGTGTACAGTCAGTGTAATTATTATAGCTAGGTTGACTAGGATCGAGATGTAGATGAAGCAGAAATCTCGAAACAAATTTCTGCCCTAACGAGGATTTGAACTCCGACCTCTTGATTGACAGTCCAGCGCTCTAATCACAACACTGTCGCGCACCCCATTAATAATTATGTGTGTTTGAATATCCTCAAATGTCGTCACTGTATAGGCCTACAACATTTGACTGTTGCAGATGTTACAATCGAAAGGTTGCGTTGCTCCTCAATTGTCGGTGGTCTCTGATTGTGCAAGTGTTGGGGGATATAAGGAAGATCTCAGACCGAGGGTGCGATCTATGTCGATGTCATGTCGCAATGTTCGGGGTTCGAACCCAATTCGCGGAGATTTAGTCGCTCTGCCATCTATTCAGTGCATGGCATATACATGAAGAAGATAACTGCTCATTACATAGATGAAACAGCTGTATATATATACTGTAGGCAGTGTAGGGTATCGTCCCATGAAGCACATTCCTGCATCAGGCCAACATTAGCGGTAACTTGTGTACGACCAAACTGAGGTGAAAAATTATATTTATATTGCACCGTTAAAGAGCTTTCTTAAATTCACTGCATTCAAGAGACCTTACATTCTACAGTTACACATATATTACAATTACATATTGCAACCATAGGCGCAACCACCCTATGGGACCCGTGGGACGCGTCCCCCCAACTTTCGAACAGGTGGGGACGGTCCCCCCCAACTTTTGAAAATTGTGAGGTAAACAAGAACCCAAAAAGCACTCCATTTGGTATCAAATGCTCAAAATTGCGTCGGCTTCTGATGGGGAACTTACAAGGCTCCCCATACCCCTATAGTTGGTAGGAGCTTCTTGCCTTTCGCGATCTCTCTCCTCTGTACCATTAATGCCAGTATAGTACAAGGCTCTGGCCTTGGACCTACTGATTTGGTCATAGCCAGTTCTAGCCTTAAACCTAAATACAGTGGAAACCGTCTGGGCATCTCTCTAAATATGCCGACGATAGGTGGTCCCTGCTTGCTGGTCCCTGTTTCCTGCATTGACAGCACTCTTTCTGAACTTGACCATATCTCTAAGTGGGCATTCATTAGCAATCTTACATTTAGACCAGAGAAATGGTTGTCAAACGACCGAGGTCCAAACCTATTGCCCTCCCTCCTCTCATCCCTGGCATCGAGCGGGTCCAGGAGATGGCTATTTTGGGTGTCACCATCTCTAATGGGATTGGCTTTGGGGCACACATGGACAAAATATGCTGCAAAGTCCGAAAATCCATGTTCGCGCTACGTGTTTTGGTCGCCCACGGTCACCACGGTGAACGTCTCTTTGACGTTGTTAGGGCTACTATCCTCGCACGGCTACTTTATGCCTCCCCTGTTTGGTGGGAATTTGCCACTGTAGGGGAATATAAACGCCTTAATGGTATTCTGAGAAAATTGACCACTTCAGGCTTCCTCCATGCCGATTTTCCTAGTTTTGACAAACACTGTTCTAGAGCTTATTCTAATATTTTCCGTTCAATTCTCTTAAACCCTTGTCGCGTCCAGTTTATTCATATAATAAAGTCACATTTTTCACAGATCTAGATGGTTTATGTACTTTTATATCGATATCATCGGTGAAAAATTTGAGGTAAATTAAAGCCCAAAATGTACTCCATTTGGCATCATATGCTCAAAATTGCGTCGGCCGATGGGGAGCTTACGACACCCTATACCCCTAGTCGTTATGGGCTTCTTGCCTTTGGCAATCGCAGCTTCGCGCCTTCGGCACTCGCAATCCCCCCCCCAACTCAGACGTTCTAGTAGGTCCCCCCAACTTCTGGACCGTGGTTGCGCCCCTGATTGCAACTATATGTGTTGGCGTTTATTTTGACCATGATCGCTAAATTAAGCTCGTTTTTGATCATGATCAAGATTTTGACTTTCAATATTATTGTGATCGTTTTCATTAGACCTGTTTTGTTATAGATCAATCGAAATGTCCGAAAGACCTGAGTGGAGAGACCTCTTCTACGTGGATTCTCAGTCCAAAGAGTTCGTCTGTATGTCCTGTGGTCTTCGTTTAAGGAGATCAACGGATGGGGTCAACGACGACCCAGAGGTGGTACATCAGGCGTTGGGAATTGACTGCAGACGCACCCCATCCCTCGACGTACCCCACATATCGCCCTCCCCAGGTATGCGTTACGCGTTTCTAGTATAAATAAATAAATAAAAAAACCATGACGTAAGACAATCAATTTGGTATCCAAAGTTCCAAACAGCTCTGCTAGACAAAGTCTCTCAGCAAAGACTCTGATGGTCTGGACATGTAGAGAGAATGCCAGTTGACAGAATCCCACATAATGCACTTCATGCAATATTAGAAGGAAAGAGAAACAAACGCAAACAAAAACTATATTTTGGATATAAAACATAAATTAGGACATAATATCACTTGGACTAACACTAAGAGGAACAAAGGATATGGCAAATGACCGAGGAAATGGAGAACATTTATTCATACCCATCGCTGCCAAATGACTGGCGTGAAGATGATTATAACATTGAGGATGATGATGAGAAAGATGATGAACACCTTTTATTATGTATCGGCTAAATGGTCTCAGACCCTCAACAAAATCCTGTTTTGCCGGTAAAGGAAGGGAAAAAAGCACCGTAACGTTTGCATTGCCCCAGAAACAAGTGTGTGTGGGGGGAGAAGGGTGGTCCTGCTTGCTAAATTTAGTAACCTATAGGCCTAGGCAAGGCCGTAGCCAGGATTTTGTTTCGGGGGTGTTCACTGGTTCTTGAACAAGCCTACAAGCAACCAAGTCAACCGTCTATAAGGGGTTTGGAGGAGCGTTGTGAGCTCTCAAAGCACTGTAGAGCTGCATCATCTAAGTTCACATGAGTGCTCTTAGTTCTTACACCGTATATGTTAATAAATGCAATATTTATATTATACATTATTTAATTTCGGGTGGTGTTTAAACACCCAAAACACCCCCCTAAATACGCCCTTGGGCCTAGCAGTCAACGGGACACAACGGGCACACACACACACACACACACACACACACACACACACACACACACACACACACACACACACACACACACACACACACACACACACACACACACACGTCCGCCAATCCGTTTTCATGTTCCTTTGCGTGTCGTTGTTTGTAGGCTATCTTTCTTCGCCTTGCCTGTGATATAATCAGAGAATCACAGATGGGGGAATGGTCAGAAACAGTCTGATTTTTTAGGTCGACGCTGATTGGACGGACTTAACCACAGTGTTTATAAGCAGGAATGTCTTAAACTGATTTGTTTTAGGTAGACGCTGATTGGACGGACTTAACCACGTAGCATAACCAGGAATGGCTTTGGTCTCAAACTCAAGTTGCCTGTCTGTGTGTCTATCTGTCCATCGATTTGTCCGTCTATCTGTTTATATCTGTGTCATCACTCACCCATGCTTTCTGTCTCTCAAGCAGTCAGTTTATTATCAATTGCAAATGGTTTTGGTGTTCAAGGACTGTCTGTCTGCTTGTTTGTCTGCCTGTCCGCGCGTCCGTCTTTCTGTCTGTCCGCGTGTCTGTCTGTCTGTCCGTCTGTCAACGTCTCTTAAAGGCCGTCGCATTCTGGTTGTAATGAATGAACGCTTTTCTAATTAGTTCATCGTCATTCGTCAGGTGTCGCATCCAACTCGGATTTCTCGTGCTTAACCGATTCATTGTTTCACCTATTTTGTTGATCTATCTCGGCCTCTGGTCTCTTTCTCTCTTAAATTCTGCAACCGCTCTTTAACCTACGATGCACCAGTTCTTTAGAGCGAACTCTCAAAAGATGTCCCGAGACCCGAGATCGTTCTCTGGTCTGCCAGTCTCACCACTCACTACCCCATGACGACCACGATCACCACCGACTTCCACTGTATATACCACAATGCTGTTCCCTAAACTTGACCCCACCCCCGGTTCCTGACCTGGCACAAGAACGGATCAAACAACCTGACTATTGCAGACTTAATTTGATATAGCGCCTGTGAAAGCTGGTCTCACTGAAGTGACTTTCGTGTGGCGCTATAAGAAATTGCGGTGATTAGCATTACATTATATTACATTACAATACATTACCAATCCAAATTTTGATTTGGCGAAGCAGAAGTAAACTGTTTAATTATTATCATTTCCTTTTACAGGACTCCGCACTCTTGCACGAAGATGCAAAGGACTAAGTGAGTGGTTTTTCGTTCTCTAGGAAACTATAGAAGGTTCATATACTGTTATGATCTATTAATGGTCAATAGTCTATAGCGTACTTTAGCCTGGTCCACTGGTCCAGTATGAAAAATATGGGTAATTTATTCTGGTCCACTCTGGTATAGTTAATTCTGACCACAGCTTAATGAAATCCACGCTATGCTTATCTAATCAATTATAATTTAATGTTATCTAGTCTAGTCTAGTTTATTTTCAGCAAATAGTAGTAGTAGTCTCGTCAATATTTAACATCTTAATGGCTACCACGGGACCTTGATAGTGCAGTGGTTAGCGTGCTGGACTGTCGATCGAGCGATCGGGGTTCAAATCCCCTCCAGGGCAGAAATTTGTTTTGAGACTTCTGTTCCACCAGCACCCCCTAGCCAACTCAGCTATAATGACTACACTGAGCGCCCACGGTCGGTGGGAAGATGAGACGGCGAGGGAGTGGACTGGCCACCGGCCCTCATATGCCGAGGCTAAGAAAATGAAGTCGCAAACACTTCATACGCACGACTGCCTCAGGGACTTATAGAGACTGCTCGTCTTCTTCTCATGGCTGCCAGGGCCGTTGATTCTGACAGCTTCAATATACTCAGTGCATTTAATATCCTGAAGACAATGGCTTCATGCATCAATTACAATTAGGTTAAATTATCGAAACCATCAACTGTGGGTGTCGGCAATATAAAATGATTATCCAAATTTAAAAAAATAAGAATGGAACATAACTCTTTAGTGTTTATATTCTAATACAAAGAATCATCTAAATAACTATGATTTCTTGCATCAAGCACAATCTGGAGCAACTACCGAGCATGTAAAGCCATGAAAGATGGCAATGTATACGATTACATAATGTGAGACACAATGAATCAATGATAAAATCGCACTACATTAAACTAACCTTTCCACGCTGACATTTTTGCACTAGTTCATAAAAATGTCCTTCAATTCTTTGCAAAAATCCCTGGTGAAGGCGTTTCTTGATTTAATATTATTCGCCAGTACTGTTGTCGCCAGCGGATACACAAGCACACGTTTTAGGCTATTGATTAAGTAATTTGGAGTAATTTTTTGTTATAGGAATACCGTCCTATGTCCCGCGTTACAAAGCAAATCCAGACGATGTTGATGACATGCTTCGACGAAAGACGGTTCGATCGCTGATAGATGAAGTGGGATTCGAACTAGAGGTCTTTCGACGGGTCATAATAAGGCAACTGGAAACAACAGGTATGTTCAGTATTTAAGTCTAATGGGATATGATATGCAATGTATAGTATTTAATATGATGCCATATGTAATTTAATATAATATGTAATGTGATAGTGATATATGTAATGGAATGTTATATATAATTTGTTGTGATATGTGACGAGATGTTATATGTACTATTATGTAGTGTAGCCTACTAATGTAATGCAGTTTGATAAGTAATGTGATGTTATATATAATTTAATGATGTATTGTAATGGTATAATGTAATATTATGTGAAATACAATGTAATATTATAATGTAATGAGATGTGATTGTAATCTGACGCTATTTGTAAAGTGATGTATTATGCAATATGACGTGATTTGCAATGCGTTACTATAATTATAATGTGATGTGATATGTAATGTGATGTGGTACGTCACCATTGGCCTGGTATATAGACAGGTCACCATTGGCCTGGTATATAGACATTAGTCATGTGCCCACTGGAACAAATTCCTTGCTTAGTGTAACTCCTAATGATGACAGCCTGGCGTGGTGATGCGGTGTTGCTGACGACGACGATGATGGCGATAGTGATGATGACGGTGATTATGATGATGATGATGACGACGACTATGATGATGATGATGATGATTGATGATGATGTTGATGATGATGATGATGATGATGATGATGATGATGATGATGATGATGATGATGATGATGATGATGATGATGATGATGATGAGTCGATGGAGACTACTAATACGGATGGTGTTTAAGTTTTTTTTAAATTTGTGTTCAGGGAGAAATTTCGTCAACGCCACAGAACTCATGACGACACTTTGTGAAGTGTTAGACGCTCGATTCACATAGGGAGAGGGCTGCGTTTGTGTAAATATGACAGAGAGGGGATGAAATGAAGCCGAGTGAAAAATGTGGATAGCATTTTCTGCTAGAATATGGCTAAAAACTGGAAATGTATATGCCAAACATGTCTGTACTCTATATAGATCGCGGGATCTGCTCATGAGGACTAAAAGCAGACCGGTTCGTCTAAAGTTCCATCATACTCCAGCCGTTCAGCAGTAATACTGAGCAACAAGATGGACAGATGGTGCTAAATTTGAATTCGCGAGCATGTACAAATAACCAAATAACATGTAACACAGAATTTCACACACAAAAAGCAGATTTGTGAAATGCAACTGTAAAGATATTAAAGCTATGTCAATCGAGAAAAAATGTACTGCTAAACCTATTCATTCATTCATTCAATACAGAAATTTATATAGCACTCTTTCAAGGCTACTTTACTCCGAGGTGCTCTCGACCCCAGCATGGCTAAAAGGGACAATTTTGATCGGTGTGGACCTGGGAAGGAAATGCAACGCCAAGGGTAACCCGTTCCAGAGCGAGGGATCAACCACTGGACAGAATAATTTTGCCAAAGGAAATTGTATAAGTTCACTAATGTGAAGTACTAGACATTTGGTTATTTTTTTTGCGCTGATATAGGAGCCCATGCATGGTATACAAGGTTAATGCATCAAACGATGGAGCTTGACATTCACATCGACAACCATGCAGATTGATTTCCAGGTCAGCCTGTTATTGCCTATGCATGGTGTGCATAAGCTTGTTGGAAGGTGGTTTGAGGGAACTTACGTGTACATAACGCCTCTGTAGAATGCCTAGTCAGAGGTGCAGTAACTGTTATCATTCTGTGCATGGTTGTGCAGAGCGTTTGCACTTTGCAAGTCATTATCAGGTCATCTTTCGTACGCTCGGTTAGTTTATAGTTTATACAGAGGTGTCAAAGAACCGGTGTGACGGTGTCACGAAATAGAGTATCCCCCATACATGAGTATCCCCATTAGCAAAGTGGAGTATTCGGTTTAATTTGCATTTTTGCGGTTTCTAAGTGTATTCAGTCGTACTGTTTGGATTTATTGTACACATAACATTTTTAAATTGCATATATCCTTTAGTTTGTAAGTCGACCCGAAATCAATTTACTTCGCTTTTGGTGATTTTGACTGGATTTTCGCCGAGGCTATCGTGATGCGTATACCGATGGGGATAGAAAGGTTTATCCCCCCGGTTACTCTAAACCGGTTTATTCCATCCGGGGTATAAATTCATACATCCCCCCGGATAGTCCTAGGACGGATACTCTATTTCGTAATACTGGCCCGCGTGCCATTTCTGGCCCTCCGACAATGTTTTTCTGGCCCGCGGAACCTTGCCTAAAGTCTACACAATTTGAGAATAAAAGCTCAAATTTGTCATTTTTAAGGCTTATTGGGTTTCATGTAATGTTCGTGACTGATAATGAAGATTAAAAATTAAGATTTGAAAGCCTAATTTGACTGTTTCTATGCTAAAAATGCAGCATTAAAGATTCAGTTTTCAAAAAATTTCTGGGGATGGGAAATCTTATAATATGAGCCTATGGCTGATGCATTTAAAACCGATTGAAGGGGAAAGATGCTTTATTTCTATAGTTCCGGGGGCGAATCTTCCGGGGTCGAAAATTCCTGGGGAGAAATATGGGGAGCGATTTTTCCGGGAGGAATTATCCGTATCCCGTTGATGTGTACAATACTGTACATAACAAGACAACGACGCATATCATAAATAAATTGCTAGTATAGTTTGCAACAAGAGGTCATTCCTTCTCGTTCCCGAGTTGACAACAGACAACTTACAGGTATTATATTAACTTCGATTGTCTAATATAGCCTACATGATGTAACACAAATCTAACAGAGTCTTCTCTATAAATTTCTCCACGTCCTCTCTTACAGATTTCTTGTTAAACACGTGGTTTCTTGCGGTCTCTAAGCGAAAGGTGGAATAGCGTCTCACTGCTAACTCGTGATTCTGTTAGCTATACATAACTGCCATTAACTGGCCTATAGTTACCTTACTTATCTACATAACTGGCCCATTTAGCTACATGTACATTGATTACAGCGCACTTTGCGTCACGTGTGGCTAATAGATTTAAATCTCGGGCTGTACTGTATAGTGTATACCACGGTCCGTAGCCGTACACGGCGACGACCTTCAATGTCGCCTATTCAAACGGGGAGTGGTGGTGAAAACGCTCACCCGATCAATTTATTGAAAAATGAGAGGTTGAGGCCACACTGGCGCTATAACTATAATATCTATCTTAGAAAACTTGTTTAGCAAATATACCAATGGGGGTAGGGTGGGGGTTAGGGTAATGGTAAGACTATGGCACAAAGAGCAGAAGATCAGCACAGACGCGGCATCGCTTCCCGCTACCCTCCCAAAGGTCGACTCACCCTTCATTCGCTAATTGGCGTTGATAAAATGAGCAGTAGGACGTGATGGGTGCCTTGCGTGGCTGCCATGCAATTAAAATCGACTCCTGTAATAACTTGTAATTATCCGTTCATACTATCACTTGTAATCATACTGCGGTGAGTCAGTTTGAAATAATGAACGAAGATCATTAATTAATTAAGAACAGTCCTGGTAATTAAGATACGGTGGGCGGTGGCTTTTCATACTGCTTAGTGGCATCTGGTCATTCTGGTGCCACTAAGCAGTATGACAGTAGAGTGTTTTGTCGCTCTCCCTCAAACATATTAATTAATTTGTTTGCCGTGTGACTTTCGTCAAATTGATATAGCATGTCGCATCAACTCGCTATTTATTGGCTGCCTGCTCTACGCGAACGACATGTTGTTAACACCCCCCAAATAAGTTTCCGAAAAAATTTTGTATGCTTTTACATGCAAAATACAAAAAACCTGGACTTTTGCAACGATTTTCAATGGAACCCCCCCTCCGAAATGTTAAAACCCTCCTAAATTTTTTTCTGGCTACCCCATGTCTATGTTATTGTTTACCGTGTCATCAGCATCTTAAGTATAGTTTGGTAACAAAGCAAATGTTTAATTGATGATATATATGTGAGATTTATCTATAGGCCTATATTAATGTGGCATCTGACACTTGATAGAACTACTAGCAACTCAATACCACGCAGCAACTTAGATTATAGTTAGCGTTTGTCGTCCAGTAAAAAAAGTAACACAATCTAAACAAATGTAAAATATTGTATTGTATAATTATTGTTTGTCGCTCTTTCGTCTGTTCGCCAGTGTCGCTAGTGTGCTCGCTCACCTGCCTTATAGTGACTGTTGTCATGAACGGTCTAAATTTAGAATATGAAGGGCCTACGTCATGCTATTAATTTTGCGTGATGTATGTGCGCATGTGCTACGTACTGTATGACATGATTGACATATGTGCATATATGCGTCAGAGCACTTGTATAGCGTCCTTTTAGTAACTTGCAAGGGTGCCTGTGAGCTACCCGTGTTAGGACATCTGTATATCAGGATGTTCAATATTCCACATTTGCGCTTAGTTAGGCCAGTCATTACGAAGAAATTTGTCGCTCCTTCATCTGTTCGCCAGTGTCGCCAGTGTGCTCACTCGCCTTCCTCAATAGTAACTTTCGCCATAAACGGTCTAAATTTATGCCCCGAAAAATCTGTCCTCCCAAAGTTATGTATAGATTTTCGCCTCTGGGCCTATATCGATTAAAATATTCTTAAGAGTCCATTTTAAACTTCTTTGAAATTCTAAATACAATGGCTATAATATAGGCAATAGAGAAATCAGGTTATCACAGTATCAAGCGAGTCGGTGGATTGGTGCTGACCGTTCTGTACTGCGGTGACTCTCTGCAAACACTTGCCGGTATCACGAAATAGAATATCCGTCCTATGACTATCCGGGGGGATGAATGATTTTATCCCCCCGGATGGAATAAACCGGTTTAGAGTATCCGGGGGATAAACCATTCTATCCCCCATCGTCATACGCATCACAATTATAGCCTAGACGAAAATCCAGTCAAAATCATCCAAAACGAAGTAAATTGATTTCAGGTCGACGTACAAACTAAAGATACGCAACTTAAAATATTTTATGTGTACAATAAATTCAAACAGTACGACTGAATACACTTAGAAACCGCCAAAAATGCAAATTAAACCGAATACTCCATTTCGCTAAGGGAGATACTCGTGTATGGGGGATACTCTATTTCGTGACACCGGCTGCGATGAATGTCATCCTCCTAAAGACCCGTCATCCTTTACCATCAACGAGGGGCTGCTTGCAGTTAGGGTTCATGCGTTGCGATCCTCCTCGCCTGTCGTCGCTTCTCTGCTTCGATGCTATATACGTAGTCTAGGTATTTCGAACATCGTGTGAGAATACGTTGGTTAGGTTCTGCGTGTTTGCGGGAGCTCTGTTGTGATGACTCTTCCAGTCATCTGAGCTCTATTCGCTGACCCTGAATGAACGGCTATCGTGAAAAAGCAGCATTCCATTTACTGCTTTCATCTGTCAGTTATAAACAGCTCTGAAACCTGTGAAGAGAACAGAAAGCATATAAATACAATATTAAAACTGCAGATAATGTAGTACGCAGAGATGGGCACAAAAGTATTTTGAAAATAGATTTCTATTTTCAAAATAGAAAATACTATTTTATTTTGTATTTTCAAAATACTTTTGAAAAGTATTTTGTAGAATTGAAAATACTTTTCCAAAATACTTTTCCAAAATACTTTTATTAGGTACTTTTTATAAATAAATTTTATAATCCTTCTGCTAAGAATATTATTTAAAAATGTTTTAAGGCTTGAGAACTCAACTAGATATCAGGGTTCTGTGCTTGGTCCTCTTTTGTCTACATTATATACCACACCACTAGGAACATTGCTGGATAATCATTCTCTGGGATATCATTTCTACGCTGATGATACTCAAATATTTCATTTGATAGTCAGCTATGTCACTCATCTGTGCAGCTGTTGTCTTTGAATAGCCACAGTCTTGGATGGCGGCTAGTAAACTCTTTCGAAGACTGAATTTCTGGTACTGGGCACTCCACATCAACTTTAAAATTTTGATTGACTTACGTCACTGAAACTGGGTGACTCAATTGTTGAACTGGCAGATGCTGCTCGTAACCAGTTCTGCGTTGTTTTTAACTATGCCATGTCTCTCACTGACCATGTAAACAGTATTGGTAAGTCATCACTAATGCAATGTAAAGGTACACAATAGCAAGTAGCGATACAAGTAAAAAATGTTGATTTCTCAAAAGTATTTTGAAAAACTATTTTCAAAAGGCTTTTCAAAATAGGTTACTATTTTATTTTGTAAAAGTATTTTCAAAATACTTTTGAAAAGTATTTTATTTTGTATTTTCAAAATACTTTTGAAAAGTATTTTGCCCCTCACTGGTAGTACGAATATAGACAGTATATGTCTATCAGTGCTGTCATACCTCTTTGGGGCTGTCCATAAATTACGTCACGTACAGATGGGGAGGGGCTAGACTTGTGTGACGCTATGTGATTATGCAGCAGTAAACTGCTTTAGTGCTCTATGCTTAAACTGTGACGAGAAAAGGGAGGGGGCTGGGGGTAAATTCTGTGCCAAAAGTGTGACGTCATTTATGGACGGCGCCTTTAGGTCTGGGTTCATCTTCGAGACCTGACGAAGTTTAGCAAGACACTGGATTTATGTGGAGCATTTTTAGGTCTCAAGGGGTCATATTTATCTCAGGGAAAACAAGGAGAATAATAATAATTTCGTATGGTCCTGATTGTTCAAATTACATTTCCACTCCATCGTCATCGTCATCGTCATCGCCATCGCCACCGCCACCGCCACCGCACCGCCACCGCCACCGCCATCGCCATCGCCACCGCCACCGCCACCGCCACCGCCACCGCCACCGCACCGCCACCGCCACCGCCACCGCCACCGCCACCGCCACCGCCACCGCCACCGCCACCGCCACCGCCACCGCCACCGCCACCGCCACCGCCACCGCCACCGCACCGCCACCGCCACCGCCACCGCCACCGCCACCGCCACCGCCACCGCCACCGCCACCGCCACCGCCACCGCCACCGCACCGCCACCGCCACCGCCATCGCCACCGCCACCGCCACCGCCACCGCCACCGCCACCGCCACCGCACCGCCACCGCCACCGCCACCGCCACCGCACCGCCACCGCCACCGCCACCGCCATCGCCACCGCCACCGCCACCGCCACCGCCACCGCCACCGCCACCGCACCGCCACCGCCACCGCCACCGCCACCGCCACCGCCACCGCCACCGCCCCTGCCCCCGCCACCGCCACCGCCACCGTCATCGTCATCGTCATCGTCACCACCATCATCATCTTCATCATCATCATCATCATCATCATCTTCATCATCATCATCATCATCATCATCATCATCATAATCATCATCATCGTCGTCGTCATCATCATCGTCGTCGTCGTCATCATCATCATTATCATCAAAACCTTGTAGGTCCAGGACTCGTTCGTTGGTTTTAGCCTTGAATTTTACCTTGGCTTTGGCCTCATCGAATTTGACCTTGGCTTCGGCCTCGTTGACGTCGTTGATTCCGTGTTCCACACAGCTTGGAATCAACCTGTATGCGAGCTGTCTCATCATGCTTAGTAGAGCATATAATTTCAACCGAGTTCAGGACTGGACCTCACTTTCAGGTCTAATTAGGCGACCTCCTCCTTGAGGGTGATCCATCTGTGATGTTCGGGTCCTGCGGGATTTCTGTTGGCTTCGTGGTCTCTTCATCTTCACTAACTATATGCTGTCGTCGCCATGTACTTTGCTCCCCAAAATTGATCTGTAAAATAGAAAGCAGTCACGAAATAAGTCTCGCTGTGACTTTGAGGTTAGCCTATGTGCTTAACAAAGTTATGCAGGGAGGTATGCCGTAGGTTACACTGGATGTATTGATTTGAACTGTCTTGATTCATTTTTACGTTTGTCGTTTTAACAGTTAAATTTCATTTACAGTTATTATAATTTTTAATATCCGATTAATTTGTCCTTCTTTCGCTGCTCTAATAAGATCTAATTATTTATTTCCTCCTTGAATTGATTTTCATGTTATTTTGCACTCACGCAGGACGACCTGTCCAAGCACTCAATCAGTAGGCCTTTTAAAATATTAGTTACTCTTAAGAAATTTTGTTCGAGATTTCTGTTCCATCTGCACCCCTAGCCAACTATAGGCTATAACGAGTACACTGACCTACACTGTCGATGGGACGATGTGACGGCGAGGGAGAGGACTGGCCAGTGAATAGACCCGCTCTCATATGCCGAGGCTAAGAAAATGAAGTCGCTAACACTTCATACCCATGGGCCATGGCTGCCTCAGGGCTGGCTTAAGGGACTGCTCTTCTTCTTCTATTCGTCTAGTGCTTCGCTTACATACAGAGTTTCTTCTCAGGATTCCGTGCTTGGTCGTCTTTTGCTTACGTTGTATACGCCCCCACTGCTATGGGAACGCTGTTCGACATTCAATCACTGTGATATCATTTCTCTACTGGCGATATCCAACTCCACATTTTATTCGACAGCTTGTCTTGTAGTAGTTTGTGCACAGCTATTGTCCACTGCCTGATTTTCTGGGGTACATGGCATTGATTTCCAGTCGCCTTGACTACTGTAACTCAATATTTGTTAGTAACTCAGGGTCAAACAGGCTGAAACAGTGAAACTTGAGAGTTCAGAACTTTTGGGCTAGAGCTAAAACTAATCCTAACATTAAAATACAAACAGCGCTTGTGCATAAGCTGCCGCATGCATACCCTGCGTTAGCTTTAAAGTGGCGCTTTATAAATTTGGAGTTTGATTACGATTACGAACATATAGGCCTAACCTCTGTGCAAATTAAATGCTCTAATTGGCTCCATTTTTATAAAAGGATTTGTTTCAAATCTGGGCTCATTGTTTATAAATACTTAAAATCAGTTTTATACGCACCCATGTTCACGCTCATTTAGGCCTATTATTATTCAACCAAGTCGTCTGATTGTATTTCTTTGGTCATACCTAAAACTAGAACTGTTCCTGGTGAACGAAATTTTCGGGTTGCTGGACCTAGTTTTTTGGAACTCTCTTCGTGTATCTCTCGTCCCCGACCCCCCTCTCTGACTGTCTGTCTGTCTGTCTCTCTTTCTCTTTCTCAATCTCTCTCTATCTGCATCTCGTTCTCAGCTGAAGATTTCATCATCATCATCATCATCATAAGTTCCTGATGCCAGCCATTTAGCGGTGATGGGTACGAATAAATTATCTCCACTGATTACGGCTTGGTTTTGGTGCGCCATCGGTTGATGCCTTGTGCATCAGACAACGGCACGATAGATGTTACTAATTAACAATGAATAATGATCGTCGATATCATCATCATCACTCGTCATCGTCATCACCATTATCATCATCCTCAACATGAAAATTTAATAACTAGTTTAGCTTACAATATTGCAGATAAATTTGCCAAATGTGGCGACATTCGGTATGATAGATAATGTTTAATTGGCCGTATAATTGGTTGACCGTTGAGGAGGGGTGCTCAGAAGGCGCTATAACGAACAGTTATCACATTTCGTTTTGTATAGAAATTGTTCCTTAGTAGGCATTTCCTGCCGAAGATATATCCACAAAGCACTGAAAGCTGCCAGTCCTTTGACTGATCCCACATATAGTTCCCAAATTTATGGCCTTTAAACTCTGCGTCGATTTAAAACGAGCTATATAAGTGTGTACTAATCTGTAACCTATAACGCAGCGGAAGGTTCGACTGATTACCAAGTTGCAAATTGCTGTCAGTATTTTATGGTATGTTTAGTAGCCTAATCTATTAGTTTTCTGCTAAATCCGTGGCATGGCCAGAGGCGAAAATCTATACATAACTTTGGGGGGGACAGAAAACTAATAGATTATAGCGCCTTCTGAGCACCCCTCCTCAACGGTCAACCAATTATACGGCCAATTAAACTCTTTCATTATATATGGAATATTAGCCCCCATAAAATCGAACTACTTTATCTGCATGAAATCGAACTACTTTAACTGCATGGATGTTGTTGCGCATGCTCGTCTCGGTATATGAACTGCTTGTCGCCAAAATTTAACTAAAAGAATAATTAGAGATTTTGTGTTATTAATCGTCTCAAAGTTATCAATTTTGTTATCAAATTGAAGCGTTGTTAGACATGTGTAAATTCCATTGTACACAATAATTAGGGGTGGATAATAAAGTACCGATCTGACGTCAGTGAACCAACTTCCGCGGCTGTTATTGAAAATCCGATTTACGTTATTCCTCTCTATATATCCTGGATTTAATCAGTAGATTTCACACAGTTTTTACAACTTTAAAGGTAGGCTTAATTTATTAATTAAAGGTTTAACGAAATAAAACAACTAGAAGTGTGTATGTCTGTCTCTGTCTGTCTCTCTGCCTCTGTATGCCTCTCTGTATGTCTCTTTCTCTTTGTCGCCATGTCTTTGTCCCTCTGTCTCTCTGTCTGGTTCTGAGTAAAAGTGAAAGCAGGAAAAAACCCAACGTCAAGTTTAATTGCGCATGTATAACCTGAGAATTTCGTTTATGCCAAAAAATGGTGTGACTCACCAAAATTTTCTTGTATTGTCTGTCAGTCCGGTCGCCTCTGCGTTTCTTTATATATGCGTGTACCTATCTGTCCATACCCTCAAACTACGCCGTATTATATAACATTTTTAAGCATAAATAAATTTAAATTTACAGTTTAGTAAAACTAACAGAGTTTATAGTTGAGCTAGCAAGGCCCATGTTCCAGCATACTGAAACAGTTTCTATATTTTCAGAGTGATCAAATGATTAAGTATGTAGCAGCATATACGGATGTATGATATCAGTAGAATAAAATGGGTGTTGTTCTCTGTGTGTGTCTGTCCCTTTGTCTGCCTGCCTCTGCCTGTCTGTGTCTGTCTGTTTCTTAATCTCTTTCTCTTTGTCGCTCTCTTTGTCTCTGTGTCTGTCTCTGTGGCTCTGTGTTTCTCTGTCCTTGTGTCTCTCTCCCTCTCTCTGTCTATGTGTCTCTCTATGTCTCTGACTCGCTGTCTGTCTGTCTGTTTCTATCTGTCTCTGTCTCTGTATCTCTCCCTCTCTCTTCACTTTCTCGCCTTGTACCTGAGTTTTATACAGTATCAGAAAATAGAGCCAGCAAGACTGACTTTTAACAAACCTCTTCTGCTTTGGTTGCTGTTCATCCAAATGTCCGTAGTTTTCAGATAATTTATGCAATAACGTACGACCACATCCTAGTTCAGTTGCCACTCGTCTGACGAAACACTTCAGGCTAACGCCGATTGTATACCAGCGCGGGTCGAAGTCTATGCAGCGTAGCAACGTTTGGAGAGATCGCGTGATGAGTGTGAGCCCTGCTCTTATTGGTACACGCTGCTCAGAGCAAGCAAGAGCTATCGCTAGACCTTCTACATGTAGTTGGCCGTGCACATATCCTATTCGATATGAATATGCTATACACCTAATCATACAGCATGTTGGCTTACTGCTCTATTTTTTCTAGCAGTCCTTTAAGCTAGTCCTGAGGCAACCATGGGCATGAAGTGTTAGCGACTTCATTTTCTTAGCCTTGGCATATGAAGGCGGGTGGCCAGTCCCTTTGTCTCATCTTCCCACCGACAGTGTACGGTCAGTGTATTCATTATAGCTGAGTCGGCTGGTGGCACAGGTGGGACAGAAATCTCGAACCAAATTTCCGCCGGGGTTTGAATCCCGACCTCTCGGTTGACAATCCAGCACGCTAACCACTAGACTATCGAGCACCCCTTTTATGCTATATAAATTAATTACTTTTACATATTATTATAATTTATTTACATATTTACTTATTGAGTTTATATAGTTTAACCCTCTTTAAAATCCAGCTGTAAGTTCGTTGCCGGATTAGCAAAGTCTGCATGCAGGAAGGGGAATACGTCATTCAGTGTGTATGTAGACCTATACATACATGTATGTAAGCATATATGCATGCATATAATATGTTACGTATGTAGGTATGTGCGTATGATTTATATCTGTATAGAGTTGCACATGATACGGAGTTCGCTTTGCTGTCTCCAAATTGTCGTTGTCTTTGTCGTTATTAAACGCTCCATCGCTTCGGCTCTACTGATACACATAATGGACCATGAATTGGCCTGCGCGCTGCTATTGACATAAGCGCGTAGGCTAATAATTTGCCTAGCGCATTAAGCCTGGTTTGACTTAGATGAGTCAAGGAATCTTGGGACGAGTCCTATATTCCGAGTTTGATTTATAAGGCAAGTGTGCCTTTCGGCAGCCGTTGTTCCTCTGCTGCTGGTGTTGGTGGACAGGACGGGCTCTTTGCAACCACTGCGTGCTGTGATATTCTCTATATAAATGGTTGCGAACATGGGCTGTGCAATTTTGTGTAACTACAAGCAAAACGTATGTAGTGATTGCTGTGTGAGTTGCAATCAGCAACTGTTATTTTTCTGGTCGCAGAGCTGAAAGCAGGTAAGTCTAATGTTTGTACGCAGGCAATAGAATTTTTTGTTAATGAACTATCGAAAATTCTCGTATAAGTTAAAATTTTATTTGTGTATTGTTGAGAAGGCATGTCTTTATGTCCCGTAATGCAGTTTTTGCCACGAAACGCGTTGCTTTTGCGCTCCATGGAAGGGAAGAATAATTTTGCGCCTTATTTGTATGCACGATCTCTTCATGGAGGCGTTATTGGACTGCAGATCCAATCGTAATCGTAAAGTCCAAAGCGCTACTTTAGCGCTAAGCGCAGGGCACCAGTTTATTCACGAGCGCTGCGTCTTGTCAGAGGGGTTGTCCCGATCCCGAGATGCCAAGTGAAAATCCTTGGAAACTCTCGTTACTACCCCCCTCGAAAATCCTTGGAAAACTGTCTCATGAGAAGTGGCTAAATTAAGTGTATTATGCATGCATGTATACCAGTGTTTAATCTAGTCCCCTTGCTGTCGGGGGGAATCGACGGTTCTGGGGAGGGGGTGTATCCAGCCTATTATAAAAGTTCACGACCGGGGGTAGTAACGAGAGTTTCCAAGGATTTTCAAGGGGTAGTAACACCAATTTTCCAACAATATTCTTCGAGGAGGGGTAGTAGCAAGACTTCTTCCAAGAAGAATTTTCGAGGGGGGGTAGTATCGAGAGTTTTCCAAGACAATATTCTACAAAATTACATGTCTTTAATTTTTCTTGGGGCTAAAATTTCATCTCTTTAATTTTTCTGGGGGGGAAAACTCGATCCTGGGGGGAACTTTACCCCCCAGAGACGTCTAGATTAAACACTGCATGTATACATTGCGTAGGCTACATACATAATACATACATTGCATAAATACATACATTGCATGCATGCATACATACAACATACATACATTATGAAACATACATACATGCATACATACATACATGCATACATACATACCTTACTCACATACATGCAGGATAGATATATTGGATTTCGGATAATATTATGTTGAATTGTTTTTGAACGTGGATTCTGCTGTTCTGGTTAATTCCTGGATTTTTAAGGTAATTTCGTCGCAATTCGCGCAGTTTTGTTGGCTCTTCTCGACGTGCTAGTTCAAGTGCTCGTCGATGCGTATCATCGTTACGCTTCACTGGCCCGGGCCAGTGAAGCGTAACGATGAGGCTGGTATACGCTGGGATTGCGACGCCGTGCACGCCTGCACCGCAATCAAATTTGCTAAGAGACCTTATAAGGATGGTGCTTTCACAGATAAGCGGAAAAGGCGAAAGATTTATTCGTGGTCTGAAAGAACTCCGCCATTGCTCGTACTTTGGCAGGGCCAGTCCCAAGCCCGGAGAAAGGAAGAGGTCGACGCTATTCATCTGTGTTCTGACACAGCGTCGTTAAACAGCAACTAAGCCGGAAATGCGCTGAACAGCGTACTGTCGGCCTCTAGGCCTACCACAGCTGCCGCGAGAAGGCGAGATTGAGATGAACAGATAGGCAGATCACCAGGATAATTTCAGAGGCTGGTTTTACAATCGGAGCTGCATTTGGCTACATCTTCTTTGATCACGATAAAAAATCTTTGACATTTTTGATCAGTTAGAGTGTGACACCATGGTCATGTATGTAATCACGTTCGTTTTCATTAAGCCTGTTTTCTTGCAGATCGGTCGAAATGTCCGAACGACCAGAGTGGGAAAAACACTTTTATGTTGATTCTCAATCGAATGAGTTAATCTCTATGGACTATAATATTCGCATAAGATCAACGGATGAATTAAACAACGGTCCAGAGGCGGTTCATCGGGCGTTGAACATTGACTGCAGACACACCCTGACCGTCGACGGACCCAACATACCACCCTCGTCAGGTATGCCTTACACGTTTCTGGAAGAAATATTATACAGGTAAAAATTAAGATTGATTAATCAGATGTAGGTCTCAGAATGATCTCAGAATTAGGAGAAATGTAATATAATGTAAATCTTCGAAAACTTCTCAGCGCGCACAAAGGCCACGTCAGGGAGACCAGGTTATTCGCCGGCGCTATATCAAGTCAAGTCCGCAGTAGCCAGGCTTCTGAGTTCTCTTTCAAGAAGAAGTAAAGCGCAGTATGACATGGTTTATCTGTGGAGAGGGCGTGTTCAACTCTTCATGGCATTGTGTTTGCGGTAGGTTCCTGATTGTACGTTTGCAAAAGCTGTTGGTTAGGCTGTATTTAGGCTGTAGCTGTACATGTAGGTCAGTGTAGAATTTAATTCAGCATGCTAACGTGAGACAAAAGTGCACTTTGGAAAAACAGTTTTCAGAGGGATGTCTACGCGCTGCATTCAGCGCGCAGCCTTAGGCTGTCTGTGTGCTTGTTTCTTTGCCTGTCGTTGCTGACGTACGTCTCTCTCAGTCTGTATACGAGAGGAACGCAGGCAGAGGAACAAAGCGTCATATTCACATTCTGTTTCGTTAGGTCGACGCTGATTGGTCTGATGTAACCACGCGGCAAAACCAGATGTGGGTTTGCGTCTCAATGTCAGCCTGATTGTTTGTGTCGCTATCTGTCCAACTGTTTCTCCATCTGTCTGTCTTCAACCAGGCATGGTTTCGCGGACAAGCGACTGCCTGCCCGCCTGTCTGCTTCCTGCCTGAGTGTCTGTCTGTCTCCCTGCCTGCCTGCCTGTCTGTCTGTCCGTCTGTCTGTCTGTCTGTCTGTCATGGCAGGGATGGTTTCACGGACAGCAGCCAGTGTCTGCCTGCCCGCCCGCCTGCCCGCCTGCCTGCCCGCCTGCCCGCCTGCCTGCCTGCCTGCCTGCCTGCCTGCCTGCCTGCCTGCCTGCCTGCCTGCCTGCCTGCTGCCTGCCTGCCTGCCTGCCTGCCTGCCTGCCTGCTTAAGACGGTCGCATTCAGGCTGCTTTGACATTCAGCTAAAATTAGTTCTTCCTCATTCGCCAGGTGTCGCAACCAACTCGTGTTTCACGTCTCTTCGGTGATCCTTAATATAATACTTTCGTTTTAGAAAATTTAGATGACCTTTAATACAGAATCTTGTAAGGTGTTCTGCTAAAAGTTTCAGATTGAAATTGTAATTGATCAGCAACAAAACCTACACATTAGTAAACGATACTATCGTGTTTCCTTTAATAGGACTCGACGCTCTGGTCCGGAGATGCAGAAGCCTAAGTGAGTCTCTACTAGAGACTCACTTAGGCTTCTGCATCTCCGGACTCTCTACATTATCTCAGAAACTTTTGGAGATGTATAGGCCTATCTAACTGTTATGGCCCATCAGGGCCTATCAGTCAATAGTTTAGTGTTCTGTAGCCTGCACGGTGCACCGATCGGGTTTGATATAAGGCAATTCATTCTGGTCCACTGTGGTATATTCCAGTTTATTCTTAAACTGCGAAGCACGGGTTAATTGTATTGTATTTATAATATATTTATAAAGCGCTTCTTGCAGTAACACCAATCAGAGGTGCTCCTAATGTGAAAGACCCAGACACGAGACCCCATTCTATTCTAATATGATCTAGTATAGTCTAATCTTGCAGTAGATTTTACCACTGACGTGAAAAGCAGAACATCAAGTGGGAAGCGGGATCGATTCCGCCCGTTACTCCCTTAAGGTTGACTCTGGTAAAATGAGTAGTAGGACAGATGGGCGCCTTGCATGGCCGCCATACAGTTAATTTTGTTATTGTCTGTTAGACTGTTACTACTGTGTCGTGTAATCTTACTGCATATACAGTAGCATATTTCAGCGGTATTTGTCAATTTGAATTAATAAAGAAGAGAGAGATATATTACGTTTATTTAACGACGCCGTCATAAGTCATAACCAGAGGCGAAAATCTATACATAACTTTGGGGGGGACAGAGTACCCACGAGGGCCGGATTTTGGGGGGGACAGCAGGGCTTAAGTCAAAACTTTGGGGGGACTGTCCCCCTCTGTCCCCCCCATGATTTACGCCACTGGTCATAACGACGATGATTGGCGTCTGATAAAGAAGAATATTAGGCCTATTATTATAGTTTACTCTGATCTACAGAATGAGGTATAACTGTTGGCGTCTTCAATATAAAGTGATTATTCAAACGGTGTTAATAAGAAAAGAACTTAAACCTTTTTGCGTGTATTCTAATACAAAGCGTACAAGTACAACTGAGGTCTTTTCGTCTAAATTACTGTAACTCCGCGATTCAAACATTTATTTGTGGCTACTATACCGAGCTTGTAGAAACATGGAAAAGATAGCCAGGTACGACTATATATATATATATATATATATATATATATATATACAGAACGTGGGCTAAAGTGATAATTACATTACATAAAGCTAGCCTCACCGCGCTTAACAATTTTGCGCGCTGCTTCAGAAAAATACCTCTGTCCTGGGAAATCCTTGGCGCACCCTTTTCTTGATCTAATATTATTCGCCAGTAATCGCCAGCGTATCTGTATACATATACAGTCGGACCATTGCCTTCTGGATACTGTCAGTATCTACATGTAAAGGCAATGGTCGGACACACACACACAAACACACACGCGCGCGCGCGCATTTTAGGCTATATATTAAGTAATTTAGAATGACTGTTTGTTTTAGGAATATCGTACTATGAACCGGTTTTCAAGGTAAATCCCGACGATGTTGATGACATGCTTAGCCAGGCGATGGTTCAATCCCTGATAGAAGTTGGATTCGAACGAGAGGTCTTTCCAGAGCCGTTTTAAGGAGTCTGGGGGCCCTAGGCACAACGTCTAACCTTAAACGTATACAATCCGATTTCCGCCTCAATCACTCAGTTCATATATATTGCATTAATGCATTGTGTGTGCACATGTGGCATTTTGTTAAATTTATTGATGTAGGTCTAGTACTAAAATGCTAACACAGCTGACACCATGGGCGTCCGCAGGAAGTTTTACGGGGAAAACATTTTTGAGGGGGCAAATTATGAATTGCTGGCATGGAAAACTAACAAGGGTGTCGAAAGCAACCTATCACCTCACCTTCAGTGCTCGCTCCCACGATTCTGGCGCGGATCTCAACAGCTGCCAGCACTTCTGGAAGCATTTGACATGATATGGAGCCTATTTTTTTAGCGTTCTTGGATCAGTTTACAGCTATATCTGAACGCTTATTTAAAAAACAAACTGTTTAAAGTTTCAATGTTTTTATTTATTTTTAATTTTTCTGGTTTATCTTGACTAGTTTGGACAAAAAAATAAAACTGTCGAAAAATCATAGCCATTCATTGTTAAAACTAAGATGATAATTTTTTTAATATTTGCAAAATCCAGGGGCAAATGCCCCTTTGTCCCCTCCGGACGCCCATGGTTAACACAGCAATCTTTGTACTACAATTGTAAAATAGAAATTTAGTTTAACATACGTTCAAGTTCTTATTGTTAAAAATTGCAAATCGGTGATAGGCTAACAAACAATCACAATCTGCATAATAGAAAGGGTAGAAGCTATCAAAATAACTTAACGTTAGTATTATATTGGATGTGGAAATGAAGTGACAACAACAGCAGTTTTAGATTTTGTTAACTTAAATAAGTTTGCCAAGTTCACTATATGTATACCGAGCACGGACATGACGACATCTAGCTTACTATCTGTGGTATTATTATCTTTGTTGTAATTTAAAATTTTAAACAATTCAGAAAATGACTAGATTTTAAGACTGAAAGAGGTTTCATATTAAAAATTCATATTAACTTACCAAGACATAAAAAATTATTTGATAGCGTAACTAGCGTTGTATAGGAGCATTCACTCTGGACCACGTGACAATGTTTACTTAAGTCAAAACAAATTTTAAATGCCGTCAACATATTTCACAGTTGATTTAGACATTTAAAAAAGGAATACAGCATTAGTAATCGTCAAAATATTAATGTTTTTACTCATTTGTTTACAATATTGCTTCCAGCAACAGTCGAATTGAGCCGATGTTTTGACTTACACAAACGTTCGCGGGCAGATATCACAAAGATATCACGTGACTTGTGAATGCTCCTATAGAAAGCAGACGAATGAAAGCAAAAAATATAGGCCTACAAATAAGCTGTGCGGACAGTGCGCCATGCTTTAAAATTATTGATTTATTTCAGTCTAACTTTTCTAGCGTTCTGCTCAGACTGCGCTTATTATAGGCCTACCAATAATTATATTTAACTAAAGAACGTATGTTTAGCCTAAAGACATGTTATTGATCTAACTTTGCAGAATTGTTGGAATATATAATATTGTTGAGTAATATTATCGTATTGTTATTACATGGTCGCGATGTATAGTTATGTTTTTGGGTCGCCGCGGGGCCCCCCTCTAGCGCGGGGCCCTAGGCACGTGCCTCGCGTGCCTAGGCCTTAAAACGGCACTGGGTCTTTCAACGTATTATAATAAGACAGTTGGAAATGAAAGGTATGCTCAATGTGCGGTCACTGCGGTGTATAAGCCTAATGGAATGAGGTGTAATATGATATGAAATGATGTGATATGAGATTCTATATATAATTTGATGTGATATGCAACGTGATGCTATGTCACCATTTGGCCTATTATTTAGACATCAGTCACGTGCCTAGTGTTACAAATCGTAGGCGCAGTGTGGCTCCTGATGATGACAGCATGGTGATGTCACTGATGTGGCATCAATAACGATGACGACAACGATGATGATAATGACGACAATGATGATGATGATGATGATGATGGTGATGACGATGATGATGCTGATGACGATGATGATGATAATGACGACAATGATGACGATGATGATGACGACGATGATGATGATGACGATGATGATGATAATGACGACAATGATGACGATGATGATGACGACGATGATGATGATGACGATGATGATGATAATGACGACAATGATGACGATGACGACGATGACGACGACGGTGATGATGATGATGATGACGATGAAGATGAAGATGACGAAGTAGACCGTAGACGGAGACTACCAATGCCGATGGTGTTTAAGTTGTTGTTTATTTCTGTTCAGGGAAAAACTTCGCCAACGCAACGGAACTCATGACGACAATTTGTGAAGTGCTGGACGCTCGGTTCTCATAGTGCTAGCCATTCGTAAGCAGTGTGTTCAGTCTTTGTCTCGGTGCAGTCGGTGGCCAAGCCGAGAGCGGACGGACAGACAGGCAGACGGACAGGCAGGCATGCATGCAGATAGACAGAAAGACAGGCAGGAAAGCAGGAAGGCAGGAAGGCAGATATACAGACGGACAGACGGACAGATTGTCAGACAGACAGGCAGGTAGACAGACAGGCAGACAGATAGGCAGGCAGACAGACAGATAGGCAGGCAGACAGACTGACAGACAGGCAGACTTCATTTTCTTGGCCTCATTATATGAGGGCAGTTGGTCAATCCTCTCCCTCGCCGTCTCATCTTTCCTCCGACAGTGTACGGTCAGTGTACTCATTAAGGCTGAGTTGCCTAGGAGTGCAGGTGGAGCAGAAATCTCGAACCAGATTTGAATCCCCGACCTCTCGATTGACAGCCAAGCACGCTAACCACTACACAATATATATCTATAGCATCCGCTCTTCTTTGATCATGATCAAAAATCTCAACGTTTTCAAAGATAGGCAGGCAGACAAACGGACAGATTGCAATGTCAGACAGGCAGACAGATAGGCAGATAGGCAGACACGAAGACAGATAGGCAGGCAGACAGGCAGGCAGATAGATAGACAGACAGACGGAGTGGTTTCGGTCGTTATAATGAGACGCTGCAGGTCGTATAGTTTGCTTTGATTGCTATACTCATGTTGAATAATTTCATAATTTCATATACTATTTTATGGTGTAATTATAATTTACAAGACTGATTTGCACAATCGACATAATTACGTTGTAATGAAGTTCGTGTTCTGTTAAGGGCAGTGCGTTATACTTATAAGCATACATATTATATATGGAAGATCTGCTAAAAATCGTTGTACAGGGTGGGCCATTAGGAATGCAACTAATTTGAATGGATATAACTTGAACACTTGTTATCCGAACATCGTGCCCAATAGACCAAATTGAAAGTAATCATCCTCTCTACTACTGTGTCAAATCTTGCACTGATATACGGCACCCTTGTTATAAAATTTCCGTGCGGCGCACACCCCTCAATTTCGAATGTAAATATTGAATATCATGGCGCCGCTCACGGAAGAGGATAGAATTTTAATCCGAATTTTAAGAGCTGAAAAGGATACAATGCACATCAGCTGATGATAGAATTCCCTTCTAGAAAATCGAATAAATATGCTCTACATCGATTGATTAAACAAATTGATGCTACGGGAACAGCCGCAACTGTGGTCGCAAACGTTCTGCGCCAGCCGCCCACAGCAGACAACATTGCACAAGTCCAAGAGTTAATTTGTAGCCAAGACAACAATCCAGGGACAAGTAAGAGTCCGAGAGAAATTGAGCGTGCGACCGGGGGTTGTCTTCAGCAACTAGTCTATCGTGAACCGATACTTGACGTTGAACCTTTGAAAGAAGTGATTCTTTGCTGCTGGGCTGAGATAGCCCCAGCATGCACTGGTGAACTCAGCCATCGAGCAGTGATCGTCTCGTGTTGATGCAGTCATTAAAGCACGTGGTGGACATAATTTTATTGAGTATTTGTTTGACTGATGGTAAATTCACTCGAGATATTAATAATTATTATTAGTACTAAATGATTGTTTAGAATTGACATCTTCAGTTTCGGATTTTGTTTTTCTTGCAGTTTTATGGCACAAAAATGCCACATCGAATAATAATAGCATTATCTCAAAATGTCGTAATAATATCTCGTAGATATTTTGCAGAATGATAAAATGGATAATTATCTTTAATCTGATATATTGGACAAGACGCTCAGATAAAAAATATTCAAGTTATAAGGCGTCAAAGTTGTTGCATTCCTACTGGCCCACCCTGTATATCGTCATTTGCTCTTGCCACATGTCCTTACCTTTGTCTAGTGACTCTATAGTCCATTGTAGCATTCTTTCATTAGTTCGTTCGAGTCATTAGCAGATTATCTTTCGTACAATCGGCTTGTTTAGAACCTTATAGAGCAATGCTTATAATTTCGTGCATGTCATGACGATAGACTCACTCTAGTTATAGGCCTACTATATGTGCCATTGTTATGTATGTACGTTTTTAATTATGGAATTGTAATCTGTTTTTAATAAAGACATGAACTATGCAGACAGTTTTGCAATATTTCTAGTATACATAAAATATACGTGCATGCTTGAATAATGAATACTTTGTCTTCATCATCATCATCATCATCATCATCATCATCATCATCATCATCATCTTCTTCTTCTTCTTCTTCTTCTTCTTCTTCTTCTTCTACTCCTCCTTATTCTTATTCTTCTTCTTCATCATCTTCTTCTTCTTTTTCTTGTTATTCTGTTTTCTTACAACTTTTTATCGCATTTGCCTTCGTTAGAGATTGCCATTTGCTTTTGTCACAGTCTCAGAATCGAGATTCTGCAGTCGATTCAATTGTTTTTTAAAGAAAGAAGCAATGCGACTTCAGATGAAAGGAAGGATGGAGGGAAGAATTGGTGGAAGGCAGGATCGAAAGGACCAAGGAAGGAAGGAAGGAACGAGGGAGAGTATATAGAGCCAAGGATGGGTGGGTGGATGAATGGCTGGTAGGACAAATGGATAGATTAATGAGTGGATGAAATATGGATGAAGACAGGCCTGTGGATGGGTCTGTGGATGGACAGAAGGAAGCATGGAAAGACTGGTAGAAGGAGTGAAGGAAGGATGGAAGCAACGATAGGAGGAAATTTGGAGAACACGCTATATGTGACTCTTAGCATCTACGCTGACAGTTGACCGTGTAAAGCATCCTAGAAGTAGCTTGCTATACTGACAATTACAATTACACAAAATTAATATGAATTTGTCTATAAAGAAATGAAGAGCGGCAATCGGAGGCAGACAGTCTGTGCTTGTACAATAGAAGACAAAACAGTTGTCTTTGGCACCGTCGCAGTTGTCGGTGCGATCGTTTTACCCGCATTACAAACCCTCACACACCCTCGTCGCCCACTTATTTCAGTCGCATATCCCTCCCCTCCCACCGCACGGGGCGACGCCTACCGCAAACTAAGCAAACGATCGACTGAACACGCCACCTAGGGACAGACCGACGAACTCCTCTCAGGATGACGGAACACGCCACCTAGGGACCGACGGACTACTTCAGCGTTTGACGGAGTCGATTGATGCGTCGGTAGGACAGTAATTAAGCGCCCATTACGAGGACGACGGGCTGTGCCAATCAGAGTGGCGCGATCTCGTGTAGTCATCGCGGGACCACTCGGCGGAGGGCCCTTGCCGACGACATTTAAACCTCAGAAGCGGTGGCAAGGGCTCTCGTCGGCGGCGGCGGTGGCCTTTGTGGCCGGGGGAATCGGAGGAGAGATGGACGGAGCCATGACCGCGCCATGAGAGGGCTTCACGCTACGACTTCGAGTGGCTGTGGTCGTCGTTGTATACGTCGGTCGTCCGCAGCGTTTGGTGAGAGATGCTCAGCTTCCGAGAGGAACGGGAGGAGGAGGGAGGAGGAAGGGGGGAGGAGAATGAGGAGGAGAGGAGGAGAAGAAGTAGAAAGAGGAGGAGGAACAGGAAGGCAATGAGGAAGAGAAGAGGAGGATGATCTCCGAGGAGGAGGAGGAGGAGGAGAAGCAGGAGGAGAAGGAGGAAGAAGAAAACAGGACAGGAAGAGGAAGAGGAATAGGAGGAGAGGAGGAGGAATAAAAAAAGAACAGCAAAAGAAGGAAGAATAGAAGGAGGAGAAGGAGGAGGAGGAGATAGAAGATTAAGAGGAGGAGCTGGAAGAGAAAGTGGAAGACGAGCACTACGAGGAAACGGAAGAGGAAAATCAGGAGGAGAAAGAGGAGGAGCAGGTTAGACGTAAAGAAGAGCAGCATGAGAAAAAGGGTATATGAGGAGAAGGAATAAGAAAAGATTAGCATAAAATAAGAGGAAAAAGTAGGAAGAGAAGAAGGGTTAGACGGAGACATACCATGAGGAAGAGGAAGAGGAGGTAGAGGAAATGGAGGACGAGATGGAAGAAGTGGAGATGAGCGGTAGGAAAGCGACATCCACAAAGCCACAATCACCGCTGAGGCCTCGCAGCTGCATGCAGTCAGTTATCCAGCGCTGCTGGCTTTGGTTGCGGCCGCAGAGGGAGGAAGGGAGGAGGGGATGGCGGCGGTGAAGATGACGATGACGAAGAAGATGAGCTTGGTATTTATTTAACGAGGTCCTCAAAAGAGCAGCTAACGTGATTGATGTCCAACTCGATGCTGTTTGCCTTTTCCCGTTTCATGCTTTGCCCGACGAGGCGAGGCCCACACCGCGGTTCGCCCGCGGCCGCCCGCCCGGTCATTCATTGCCGCTGTTACCGAGCTTCGAGAGAGACTTATCGACTCAGCCTCTGTATACGTGTTTTTCCGGGCATAATTTTCCAGAAGGAGTTGTCCAACTCGAAGCGGAATTCACAGCTGGAAGAGCCTGGAATGAGCTCACAACCGGATGGTCCTGGAATGAAGTGGTCTGTTAAGAGAAGGGTTCTCCATGTAGATGTCCGTGGTAGTACGGATTGTGGTGGGAAGTGGCCTGTAGCACATGGAGAAAGGCGCTTGTCCTTGTAATGATGCATGGGAGTTTCAAGGACAAGAGATGACCTAAATTATGGCACATTTACACTCCACTCCCATCCCTGATATGTATACACACCATGGATGGGCCAATTGGCATTTTTTGCAGATTTCCGAAACCGCATAGTAACCGGATATTTGGCCTGCTTTTTCGGCCGAATCCGTATCCCATCCGATAATGGACAGTATTTCTTTTCCTTTGCAAAGATATAATAAGTTAATAATTAAACATAAACCAAATATGAAAATAACATTTGAAACCGCGTGGTTTAAGAAAGAAGCCCGATTTTGTTGATACGTCGAGTGACTCGAGTCAATTTTTCATTACTTTACACGGACTTTCAATTACAAAGATTAAAGATTACCGCAGGAGGTCGCCAAAACAGGTTACTATTTATGTATTAATGAAAGAAGAAATTGTTCTTGGTCAAAGGTATCAGTTTTGGTATTTGGATGCACTGGGATGCACTGATTCCGATTATAGTACCGATTAGTCCAAAATCCGGCCCACAATTTTCCCATTAAAATATCCCCCTGAAGTCATGCACCCCAAATTTTACCCATTAAAATATCCCCCTCAACTCATGCACCCCAAATTTTACCCATTAAAATATCCCCTAAAGTCATGCACCCCAAATTTTACCCATTAAAATATCCCCTGAAGTCATGCACCTCAAATTTTACCAATTAAAATATTCCCCCTCAAGTCATGCACCAGTGAACTTTGGATAAACCCACGAAGAACTGGTAAGGAATTCCCACATCCAAACACCCATAACATCCAACCATGCAACCGTGAAGAAGTCCCCCATCCTTACAAACACCACGAACCCGCCCCACACCCAACCGACCGACCACCCAATCGAGTCCACCCATCCAGGCACCCCGGTGTTTGTCCAAGGTCTTAGGCAGGCGGGCATTCCGAGCCCGTCTAGGATTCGGGACTTAGTGCCAGGGAATTAGCATGTTTACCAGACTGTCAGCGCGCGGTCGCTCCACCGACGAGCATCCGGGCGACCGTCCCAGTTTATCCCGCGGTTCATGGGGGAGAGATGGGGAGGCGATGAAGAACGGGCGGAGGTGGGGAAGAGGGAGGAGGGTGGGTGACCGGACGCAGGGGTTAATCGATAATCTGGGAGAAGGAGCGACGGTCCAAGGAATCGGATCCATGTCGGGAAGAGTTCGGTGTCCGATGGAAGGGGAGGAGGAAATGGAAGAGCGGAGAGTCGGAACGATTAAGGAAGCGGAAAGCGGGAGAAGTTTAGGAAGCGGTAATAGGAGACAGGTAAAAGAAAGAGAGAGAGAGAGAGGGAGAGGGAGAGGGAGAGGAGAGGAGAGAGGGAGAGGGAGAGGGAGGAGAGGGAGAGGGAGAGGGAGAGGGAGAGGAGAGGGAGAGGGAGAGGAGAGGGAGAGGGAGCGAGCGAGAGTTAGCAGTATATCAGGAATCAGAAAGGACTGCGAACACTTGGATTTATTTCTGTATTCCAGGGGTGTCAAAAGTCCGGCCATCGGGCGACTTCTAGCCCCCGACGATGTTTTCTGGCCAACAGAGCCTTGCCTATATAAAGACTATACAATTTGAGAATAAAAGTTCAAAGTTGTCATTTTCACTGCATATATGAAGCGAAATCAAACAAGTCAGCCAATACTAAATCCTCACTCGCGGCTATGAGGGTTTTTATGAAGATCAAAATTAAGACTGTTTGTATGCTAGAAACGCACCATTTAAGACTTAGTTTTGCAGGCATTTTCTGGGAGCTGAAACACGGTTTGCTAAATGAGATCTAAATTGATGCCACTTCAATAGGCTAACAATGTTTATTGAGTTGTATACACGTTGCGGAACAGTAAGTATACATATAATTTCATTGGGCTGCGGACTGTGTGTACACGCTGACCATGCATGTGGTCTGGCCCGGTCCCCTCCGTATACCTGCGCCTGCTGCACAAGGTCCCATCCCACACGTTCTATGCAATTTTAAGACTGTCCTCTTTAGCTGAGGTTGGGCTGAGAGCGTTCCTAAGTAGTAGCCCTGAAGGGGCGCTATATAAATGAATGAATGAATGAATGAATGCGCAAGAGCGGCAAGACATCGCATTGGCTCTCTGTTATAACGCCTCGGATATATACATAAGTCTTGAGTTCCCGAGAGCTGGCGTATAGAGCGTTGGAATTCACTGCAGCCCGGTATTGTGCGTTCTCTCTTTCTTCTTTAATGTTATTCAGATCTAAAATTAAGACTCAACCGTGTATATAGCCTACCTTACAATGTATACGATATGTATCACATCTGCCACAGGCACATCATGCACCTCTGAGCAAACAGATGAAGTGGTCAAGCATCATAATGTGGTTGATCCAGTCGACCGCGTATAAAGTAAGAGACGTATGTTGATGAACATTGCGATTCGCTCCACTGAACTGCCTCTGATGCCTGATCGTGCAGGAAAATAGACCGCGTGTATACTATTATATGTGATAGAGTTCTTCCTCTTTGCCCTCTTCCTCCGCCTCATCTCCTCCTCTTCCACCCTTTTCTTTTCCTCCTCTTTCTCTTCCTTCTCATTCTCTTCCTCCTCTTTCTCCTCTTTCTCTTTCTCTTCCTCCTCTGCCTCTTCCTCCTTCCTTTCCCTTGCCTCTTTTCCTTCTCTCTTCTTTACGCTCTTCCGCCTTTTTCTCTTTGCTCTCTTCCTCCTCCTACTAATTCTCTTTTCTCCTTTTCTACTCATCCTCTTTCTCTTCCTCCTTCGTTTCCAGTTCCTTCTCTTCTTCTTTCTCCTCTTCGCGCTCTTCCTCATCCTTTTCCTCTTCTTCCTCTTCCTCCTCCTACTCTTTCTCTTTTTTCCTCTCTCTGTATACTCTTCCTACTCCTACTCACTGTATAAGCGTTCGATCAGACAATTATTTGTACAATTCTCGACCGACCACGACAGGCAGGTCGACCAACGACCAATCACGATCCGCATGGAGCAATCCGGCGATTCTGATTGGCGGACGATAGCGACTCCGTCCGGACTTCTCTGCGTCCATTGGTCGCTCGTCTGCTTTTATATCCCGCCGCTTAATTGGCGCCGACCTGTGAAGTCTCCGAGCAACGACGCCTATTAATTATCCGGATTAGATGTTAGAAAGAGCGCTACATAAACCTTTGTTACGTGTAACTCTATTCATTTCTGTCTTACATTACGCTGAATAATCGTTTTATCGTTCTGATCAATTGGTTCGATTTAGTCCAATTAATCGGACAGTTCGATTCTTTGAGATAAGGTTAAATTTGATACAAAGTAATCCGTCCGATTTGACCCTGAAATAACAAAAGACTTTGAGAAAAGAAGGTGTCTAGCATGACTACACATACGCCATACAACGTCGCAGGTAAGGCAATAGCCTACTTGTTCAATGAATTTTAAATTCATTCATTCATTCATTCGGGAATTTATATAGCGCCTCTTCAAGGAAACTACTCAGAGGTGCTCCCGACTCCAACGCGCCCAAAAAGAACAGTTTTGGGTTTAGTAAGAAAAGTTTCAGGCAGACTCCCAGGGTGTAGACGCAGCTCTATAGAGGAAGACCATTCCAGATCGTTGGCCCCAGTGTTTAATCTAGACGTCTCTGGGGTGTAAAGTTCCCCCAGGATCGAGTTTCCCCCAGAAAAATTGAAGAGATGAAATTTTTGTCTCAAGAAAAATTAAAGACATGTAATTTTGTAGAACACTCGTCACTACCCCCCGGTCGTCAACTTTTATAATAAGCTGGATCCCTCCCCCAGAACCCTCAATTCCCCCGACAGCAAGGGGACTAGATTAAACACTGAATTTGGCCCTGCCACAGAAAAAGCTCGGTTCTGCATTGTTGCAGTACGATCTAAAGGATTTGTGCTTAAATGTGCTTAGCCTTAGAACATTCGTTGACAGAAAGCCAATAGCTTGATTTTATCAATACACGTAATAATGATGTAATATTCCTGTACATTTTTTTATAAATGTTAAATATTTGAGATTTTAATGAAGTTTTTATAAATGTAAAATGTTTGAGATTTTAATGACATAACGAAGTTCATGCGATAAAACGTCATAGCTACGTCAGTAAAACATCATAGCAAAATTAGCAACGTCAGTAAAACGTCATATATAGTTACGTTAGCGGCGGAATTATCATGCGGTCTGCGACGTTATAAGGCGAAGTTTTTTCCGAGCCTAGTAATTATGTTCCAAAGTTTTAAATTTAGCTAATATCATATAAACTATATTTGTTATTGTCTCAATCGCAGTTTTAAATTACATTAAAGTTCAACTTCTAATTTTTAATGGTTTAATTAAGCTCTGGAACGCGCCTATAGGGCCTACACAAAATCTGACGCTGGAATGATATGTAGCCTAACAGTATATGCCTACATGAATTAAGAGTTTTCAGGATCAATGATAATTATGAGGTCAATAATGACATAACAATAACGGGACAATAATTATTATAGCAGTTAATTATGCGCTTAATTATATGGCAGTGTTTAATCTAGTCCCCTTGCTGTGGGGGAATCGAGGGTTGTCGGGGGGGAACCTAGTAACAAGACTTTTCCCAAGAAATTTCGAGGGGGGGTAGTAACGAGAGTTTTCCACCAAGAAATTTCGAGGGGGTAGTAACGAGAGTTTTCCACCAAGAAATTTCGAGGGGGGGTAGTAACGAGAGTTTTCCAACAAGAAATTTCGAGGGGGGGTAGTAACGAGAGTTTTCCACCAAGAAATTTCGAGGGGGGTAGTAACGAGAGTTTTCCACCAAGAAATTTCGACGGGGGGGGTAGTAACGAGAGTTTTCCAAGAAAAATTTAGGGGACTACAATAAGTCCTGGGGGGGCATTTATCCCTACATTTAACACTTTTCTGTACAAAATTTCATCTCTTTCGTTTTTCTGGGGGGGAAAACTCAATCCTGGGGGGGAACTTTACCCCCCCAGAGACGTCTAGATTAAACACTGATTATATGGCTTAGGTCCTAAGAATTAAATGACGGAATCCAATATAAAATAGTTTAATTCAATGACGTCGCAGTGAATGAACGAAGGAATGAATGAATTAGGCCTATAAGGAAGTTCTCGTTAACTTCTGACATAGCAATATGCCGGAACAATAATTATTATAAATTAGTTGTCAGTTTACTCTGACGCAGTAATGACGATGTATACATGCAGTCCACATCGTAATCATAATCGTAAACCCGAGATTTCTACAGCACCCAAATCAAACAGAAGTGGTGGGCACCAGATTATTCACAGGCACTCAGTCAAAACAAAATCGATATGCATGTAAGGCTAGATTCGGTTCCAACTCAAGACCCAATGGTCAGTAATAAAAATGTAAGTTCCTCGGCAATTATTGTGATGCAGCTATATAGGGGCGCGGTGGTGTAGGGGTATGTTCGGTGCCTTGCAGCCGGAGGGTTGCGGGTTCGAATCCACCTCAAGGGGGTATATTTGGTGCCTTGCAGCCGGAGGGTTGCGGGTTCGAATCTACCTCAAGCCGCCGCGTAGGGACCCTGGGCAAGTCCTTCACTCGCAATTGCTCATGCGCTTCGGCGTGAAACTCCGATTCAGTGTCCGCGCTGTAGTCGGGAGCGCCTCTGAGTAGAAATCTTGAAGGGGCGCTATATAAATATCTGAAATGAATGAATGAATATAGACTTCTATGCCAGTGAATGAAGGTCACTATTAATATACTTTAATTTAACAGTGCCATAAAACTATATCAAGCATAATAATGGTCCCAGTGTGGAACCTTGAGGAACACCATATCGAATGGTCCCAAGATCGGACTGCAGGTTTTTAAAAAGAATGTGTATTGTGTTCGATTGTTATAAGTATTGGTACCGTTTCTGCTGCACGCATCTAATGCAATATGTCGTTCCAGCTTGCTCAACAGAATCTGGTTGTTAACCGTATACCAAAAGTCTTAGATCAGAAAGAATCCCACAGAAAATTAATTTCGGTAAATAGATTAAGAGACTTTGCTCCGCATTTCAAGCATCACCATAAAATTGATTGGTCCTTATACAGAAGCCAAGCTTTTTTAGGTTACAGTATTTATGTTTAATCGAGTATATAGCTACTCTGTAGGTGCTTTGTAAGTAGGCTACTTTGAGAAATAAGGGAGGATCGAAATTGGTCAGATAATTATTGACTTTGTCTTTATCATCTGTTTTGTAAATCGGGTTAACTTTTGTACATTTACCTCAGTCGGAATAATTCATTGCTAAAGGAAGAATTAGTTAGACAAGATTGAGGTGCTGTGACAAACCCAATTGCATATGGCTCAAACAAGTTTGGGATCAATGCCATCAATACCAATTGAAGATGATCGCAAACAGGCTGGGAACTTCCATCACTGATATAGCCTAGATACATCGATGCATACATACAAACATACATACATATCCGCACACATACATATATACACATTACACACGTATGCATGGCTCACACATATTCAAGACTAAATTATACGTCGATATAATTATCTGATACAACAAAGTATAATTGAACGAATGTTATTCACTGCTATGGGTGTTTAGTTAAGTTCTATTAGTTAAGTTAATTATAGATTTGTGTTTAATTGCTGTCTCCGAATGTGAACTGGCTGTCATGTGTTATCGTGATTTTTTACTTCATTATATAGTATACCTATAGGTGGCCCTGTTTCGATGGATCATCCATCCCTTCAGGGTTCTCAATTTGGTAACCATCTAACCATAACGTTGTAAACTTCAATGTACACTGCCATAATTGTTAAATCTGTTGGTTATAGGAACATAAAATTGAATTGAATTCAAAATTGAATTGATTTGAATTTATGCGTACGTACATGCATATACATGTACGTATTAACTCCAAAAATAAAAAAAATGACTTATATAAATGGCAAAGCAAGTAATGTGACTTGACACTAGACAAGTCAATTCTGTGCATGCCTATGAGTGGTCCAATCGCACTAGTGTCTCATTGTCTTAGACATCAGTTATACATGTAAGAGTGCCCTTTCAGACTGCCATTTTATCTCATAACTTCTGATCCTTTCAATAAGGTCTTGAGATTGCCTCTGGGGTTTGGATCGCCATCAACTGAAAGCCCCTCTTAAAGGCTCTACGGAAATCACTAGATTAATTAATAGCAAGCAGCTCCAACACAAAACCATATTGTTAGCGGTTCGTAACCTACAGCGGCAAACCGAGGCCGAGTACGGAGAAGGCGTCAGCCAAACTGCAATTCGAAATTACAGGGCAAGAGGTCGGTTGTCGGCTTTTGATTCTGAGTACCCCTCCCAGTTCATCACCCCACCAGGGCAGAGACCTGATGACGACCATATTGGCCCTCTAATCACTGCCTAATTAGCCGCGGGGTGAGGCGGCCGGATAGGGGGCTGGCACCCTCGTGGCCAGGGCGCGTGTCCGGGGTGTTAGCCACGGGTGGAACATATGTCACGGGCGAGGTCTTCGGGGAAGAGGAAGGGTATGACGCCTCGGACGACGGCAGAGGGTAAAGAGGGATAATGGGGAAGAAAGAGGGAGGGGTGTTGGGAAAGAAGAGGGGCGTGGCCGTTAAACGAACGTACGGATGAATTAATTGACCGTTGTGTTGGATGCCGACTTAATGAAAGCAACTTTAAAGCTACGTTGAAAGCTACTTTTAGAGCGACTTCTCAGATGATTGTAAAAGCCATTTCCAGAGTATTTTAAAAGCAAAATTTAAATCTATATGTTAAACGCTTTCCTCGAAGTAGCAATGATTCCTCACGATTCAGGAATGAAAATTAAGTTATCTATGTAGGAATAGAGTTAGTCCTACTTTAATAAAAACTTGTCTTAAAGCAACTTCGTTTGATGATGATGATGATGATGATTGATGATGATGATGATGATGATGATGATGATGATGATGGTGATGGTGATGGTGATGGTGATGGTGATGGTGATGGTGATGGTGATGGTGATTCATTTAGAGAATTTATATAGCGCCTCTTCAAGAGACCTACTCAGAGTCGGTGATATATGATGATGAAAGCGTTGTTGATGTTGATGTTGATGTTGATGTTGATGATGATGATGATGATGACGATGACGATGACGATGACGATGACACTTGTTTGTTTGCTTCCAGTTTCAGAGCCTGGTCACGGCGTCACTTCAGCAGCAGACCCTCATCTCATCCCTCCCTCCTCCTCCTCCTCCTCTTCTTCTTCCTCCTCCTCCTCCTCATCGGCGCACCACCCCACGGCGGATGCCTCCCTCTCCCGCGGCTCGCTCTCCTACCCTCCAAAGAACGCCCAGACCTCTGACAACACCCGCTACAGCACCTCGAGCTGCTCCCCGGTCCTCAGCCTCTCCGGGGACGACGACACCCCCGACATTAAACCCCGCCCCCTGCCCATCCAGGGGCCGCTCTACCCATCCGCGGACCACCACCACCACCACCAGTTACACCGCTCCCACCTCCTCTCGCTCCAGTCCATCATGGTCCCAGGGGCGCAGGCGAGGGGCGGTTGTGACGGGGGTAAGAAGCCGGAGGCCGCCTGCCTCGTGTGTGGGGACCGGGCGTCCGGGAAGCACTACGGGGTGCAGAGCTGCGACGGGTGCAGAGGGTTCTTCAAGCGCAGTATCCGCAGGAACATGCAGTACGTCTGTAAGGGAGATGGAAGATGCGTTGTGGATGCTACGAGGAGGAACCAGTGCCAGTCGTGTCGATTCAAGAAATGCCTCGCCATGCGCATGAATAGAGACGGTGAGACTGCGTTTATATAGTCTCTGTCTGTCTGTCTTTCTGGATGTATGTCTGGGTGTCTCGATGTCTGTGTGGTGCACGGTAGCCAACTGGTTAGAGCGCTCGACCTGTAACCCGGAGAGTACGGGTTAATTAGAGCCTCCTCCTCTGAGACGGTCACTGTGTATAGGGACCTTGAGCAAGTCCTTCACGCATGATTGCTCAGCGCCATCGATGTTCTGTTGCATGGTCGTGTGGAAGGAGGGGAATATCAAATGTAGTTGTATTGTATTCAGTGGCGTAACGAAGGGGGGCAGAGGGGCATCCGCCCCCCGGCGCAGCACCAGAGGGGCGCAAAATGAGCTTCAGTGGTACACAGTTTACTATGAAAAGAACGATTGAAAGTCAACAAGACAATTACAAGGGGGCGCAGTCATCAACCCTTGCCTCTGGGCGCTGAAACCATACGTTACGCCACTGATTGTATTGTTTTATATTATCACTGTATTTTATCTGGCTATATAATATACTGACTGGGATCCAAAGTACAGTTCCCAGATGGCAACTTCTGGGAAGATAGTATACAAGATGGTATGGAACGACAACTGTAAGTCTTTCGACAGTTGTTGAAGGAGACAATGGACAGCATAGACGCCGACTCCTTGGGAGCTTTGGGTGCCAAATTCAGCCAATGCACCCAGAGAGAAAGTTCAGTGGATGCCTGGCACCCAGAAGAATTCAGACCTTAATTCAATTTTTTTACATTTTATTCCAGTAATCTCAAAACTTTTGAAGCAGTACAACTGTACAACACAAATACCCTTTGACAAGAAACCAATTTTATTTCTTCAAAATGCACTAAAAGTCTAACAGTCACCTATGGCAATGTAAAATATAAAAAGTGTTCACGGGGACTGGGATAGAACCCAGACAGTGGCACCCAGAGACAAAACCAAAAGTCGGCACCTATTATATGGACAGAAGCAAGTGGAAGAATATTCGTCCTGCAGCCACATCTTAAGACAAGACTGCATGGCTGCGTGCACCTGTGTATGGCTTTCAGTTTCTTTCTTCTTTTGTGGCGTTGGCTATACTTTGTTAAGTTGATAGGTTAGTTTTTTATCCGTGGCCATGCAGTTTTTCTTCGAAATGAGCGCTGCTGATTTTTGAGCAGCGCTATATAAATGTTCGATTACAATTACAATTACAATTTCTGCAAGTATCTCAATTGGTCTATATTTCTCAAAGTTTCTCTCTGTATCTCTGCTGTGCGTTTGTGTCTGGCGGTCTGTTCGTCTGTCTTTCTTTCTGAATTTGGCGCCGTCACAACTGTCTGTATTGGATTAATTTGATCGGTGTTCATATTCTTATATATCTGTTTATGGTTGTTTCATTCTGCAGTGTGCATGCATGCGTGTGGCTATACGCGTTCAACTGTGCATGCATGTATATGCAACTCTAAATGTATGTATATATGTATGGGTAGTTATTTAGCGCTTTTCATGAGCTCACATGTGCAATATTGATCAATCTTAACAAAGAACTTGTCACTGTAAATATGATATACATATACATATACGTTATTAAGTATATATCAAGACACACCGTCAATTGGTATATTTGCCATTGTCAAGGCACACACACCTTTTCCCATCTGACCAATTGTCCCGGATGTATACACTCTGCTTTCGAGAGGCTCTTATGAGAGGCGCCATATAAATGTCAGTGACGTTCTAATATATCCGTCTATATATAAGAAAGCACGGCGAACGAAGCTCTCCGTATATGTGTGTATACATAATAAAGCAGACAAGAGAGAGTTTAATGCTCTCCTCTGATGTATCGTCCCCCATGGGAATCGCAACTCCTGTTGCCGCATCTCCGATTTCATCTTCCCTTTCAACTGGAAATCTTTTCCAGGCGACCATAATCGCCTTTCTGTATATATCCCTGGAAAGACGTCCTCGTTAACGCGACGTTTCCTCTTCTTCTTCTTCCACCCCATTCTCTGTGATTCTCCTTTCACTCAATATTCGCCACTTAGCGGCCGTGACACACGTCAGTCACGCGCCGCTCACGGACGTGACGAAATTCGATGTCACGACGTAGGTGTAACTCTTTGACGGCCGCCCTATGGCACGCACGCACGCATGACTCTCCGAACGGCGGACTTCTGATCGATTTATAGAGCCACTCCACCAGAAACCTACCCGCCGGCGGCGACATCTGGTGTTCGGCCCTGATTTTTCGCGCAGCAGTCACTCGCTAGATGGATTCGTCGGGCGAGCGAGCGCGCGGCAGACCTCTAAGTGAAACGAGAGCGGGCCTCAACGGGACGGCGTAAGAATGCAGTCGTGCCGCACGGCTGTGGTTTCAGACGGCGATTGGGCGTATTTGCCCGTCCCATTATTCGCCGGTTTCGTACGGCCGTCGCTCGATGGGAAACCCGAGCGGCTTAGCGCCCGTTCAGATCGAAGGCGAACAAACAGACGTTGGGAGGACCCGATCCCTCTGTCGGCTGGGGGGTCGTCCGGCGGCCGGCCACTTCTCGATTCTGTCTCGCATTAAATAACCGCGTCGTCTTGTCGTCTGTCCAAATAGCCTCGACGCCTAAATAGCCTCGTCCGCTGGGTATAGCCTAACGCAAATAGTCTCGATCATAGACGTCTTATGCGATATCCGTGGTCTTGATGCGTAAATATATAAATATTTAAATATATATACATATACGTATATATATATACACATATAATATGTGTATATATATATATATATATATATATATAGCCTCGCTGCATGGTGTTCGCCCGGCTGCGCCCGTCTGCGCGCGGACGGCGGGAGGGTGAAAGTCAACGGACTTAATTGACGGCGAAATTGTGATACGACAATTAAAAGCTGATCCTCCGCGTCTTAAGGCGATTGCGAGCTTTCGTCGTCGACAATGATGATGACGATGACGACGATGACTCGTGTCGATTGATGGGCATTGGTTGGTGTGGGAAACCGCAGAAGGACGGCGAGACGCAGACGATTATGATATGCGTTGCGGCGCCGGCGACGAGGCTATTGTGATCGGCGACGAGGCTATTTTGACGGGCGGATTTCGTCGTTGAGAATATCGAGTTTGCCGATAAAGTTATTTATAATTGCGAGGCTATTTAGGCAACGAGGCTATTGTAATTGACGATACTGTGATTTGATATTATATGTGATTTCGCCTTTGGGAATATCGAGATTGGCGATAAAGTTATTTCTAATAGCAAGGCTATCTAGGCAATGCGGCTATTGTAATCAACGACACTGTGATTTGATATTAAGATTATGGATATTGAGAATATCGAGATTGGCGATAAAGTTATTTCTAATAGCAAGGCTATCTAGGCAATGCGGCTATTGTAATCAACGACACTGTGATTTGATATTATGATTATGGATATTGAGAATATCGAAATTAGGAAGAAAGTTATTACTAATAGCGAGGCTATATTTAGGCAACGAGGTTACTGTAATCGGGCAAAATATATACAATTGATATAATATAATATATGATTTCATCAATAAGAATATCTAAATTGGCGATAAAGTTATTTCTACTAGAGAGGCTATTCAGGCAGCGAGGCTATTATAATCGGCGACAAAGTGTTTTGATATAATTTATATAATTTCGCCTTTGAGAAAATCGAAATTAATATTGGCAAGAAAGTTATTCTCTAATAGCGAGAATTATAGGACTACGACGAAATCATTGTAACCGTTTTTATCATCATAAATCCATCATTATTGTCATCATTCCAGCAGCATCATCATCAGAGATGAGCACAATTAGTTAAATTGCTAATCAATTAGAATTAGAATTGGCAAAATCTTGCAGCTAATCGATTAGAATAAGAATTAGCTGTTTGTCTAATCGATTAGAATCTAATTGATTAGCTATCCATCTCTGAGATTCATCATCATCATCATCATCATCATCATCATCATCATCATCATCATCATCATCATCATCATCATCATCATCATCATCATCATCATCATCATCATCATCACCGTCATCATAAATCAACATCGTCCAATCATTATGTTCATGACACTGAGCATCACTTGTCTCTGTTCCATTTGCAGCAGTTCAGCACGAGCGAGCTCCGAGATGCTACACATTCCAGCAGAGTTTCAGTCCAGACGGAAGTAAGTCCGCCGAAGATGTTCTGTCGTCAGAGGTCGTGAGGAGTGGCGCCAGGTGCGGCAGCGTCAGTACCACAGGAGGCAGAGGAGGAGGAGGAGGAGCAGGAGGAAGATGTATGGATGCTGTTACATCTGCAGCGACCCTTGAACGATCTAGGTAAGCAACTGCAGACTCTGCAACCGTCTGAATGCCATGGGTCTTGTGTCTTTTGTCATCATCGTCATCGTTCTTCTCCTCCTCATCATAATCGTCATCGTCATCGTCATCATTCACCATCGTCTTTATCATTATCATCTTCTTCTTTTGTCATCATCATCATCATCATCATTTGTCATCATCATCATCTTCTTTTCTTCATTACATCATCACCTTCTTTTCATCATCATCATCATCATCATCATCATCATCATCATCATCATCATCTCATCATCATCATCATCATCATCATCATCATCATCATTTTGTCATCATCATCATCTTTTTCTTCATTACATCATCACCTTCTTTTCATCATCATCATCATCATCATTATCATCATCATCATCATTTGTCATCATCATCTTCTTCTTTTCTTAATCATCACCTTCTTTTCATCATCATCATCATCATCATCATTATCATCATCATCATTTGTCATCATCATCTTCTTTTCATCATATCATCATCATCATTTTTTGTCATCATCATCATCATCATCACCTTCTTCTATTTCTTTTTCATCGTTCTCTTTTGACTGACTAATCGATTGATTGATTTATTGATTGATTGATTAAATTATTAATCATCTCGAATATTTCCTGCCGCAGTGTCAATCAAATGTTACATTACATTACACAATCCAGATTTCCAGTCAACGACTTCCACCAGTATACGATGTCCAAGAAGGGAGTGGCATCTGACCACGGAGTCGGTTACGGAGGAGGGATGGAGTCCGCATCCCTCCACCCCTACTCGGCACTCCAGTTGATCGACGTTGGGTCGAGGAAGGCCCAG